>CM046043.1:19257409-19529909 GCA_025215565.1 Flaveria ramosissima | reverse complement strand
TTAAGGTTCAACTTTTCTTAAGGCGAATTATGAAAAACTTACTAATTGAATGATTGTGATTCGGGGAGCAAGTTTAGTTATAAATTAACATTAAGATGAAATTTTCGAAAAATACATAACAAATTAAATATTATAATTTATTTAGTAATTATTAAAAAATATGTAAAATAAGAAGCTTTACAATATGAAATGCCTAAATTAAAAAAATGGATTTATTGTAAATAAAAATCTAAGATTTTATCTAGTAATTAATTTACTAAAATTTGTTAATATTAAAACTGAATTAAAAATCAAGAAAATTACTTAAAATTTTATTATTGCTTTTAGATTTTTTTTATAAAATTTAAGAAGATTCGACAAATATTAGGAAGATTAGATATAAAAGTTTGAAACTTTTAGAGATAAACTTAATATTTTTTATAATTATATGTGGCAATTAAATTTAAAATTTATTTATTTATTTATTTCATATCATTTCTAATTTAATAATTTAAGAATATACTAAATTGTAGAATATAATATAATATAATATAATTGCATAATACATTTGATAATTAATTCAAATATTAAACAATTTAATAAAAACTTAGGAATTTAAAATATTTTTGGATAATTAATTAATTGTCTAAAGCTATCTGTAAAATATTATTGACATATTTTAGTACTGTGTTGAGATAGGTCTTTTTTAGCAACACAATGAATACAAATCAATGAAAAAAATAATAGTCTTTTAGGAGCTTCAATCTATAGTTAATTATATTAATAACCATTGTAAACAATTTATAACGACAAAAATGTTTGTTATATGGTTGTGTGTTGTAAAGGGTGAATTTCATAGATGGTCCCTAAGGTAAAATAGTTATTTTGAAAATTGTAACACTCTTACATGTTAATTAACAAAACTACGGGCCAAAGATGAAAGAAAAATAATATATGAGGGACTATATCTTTAGATTTTAAACTTTAAATAAGAAATTCATAATTTTGATTAAACCACAAGAATAACTTGTTTAATTTACTTTAATTTTTAAAAACTAAAATAATTTATTGAATTGACATACTCAACACTTAAGTATAGATATTTACATGAATAGTCCTTACATGTTGAAAGTCTAATATACACTTTTATTTAACATAAAAACTATGATGTTTGTGGGTTGGAGTTAATTGAAACAAATTAGAAGCCACAGAATTAAAATCTAAATTTTAAATCGTTCTTTAGATCAAACCGGGGGGGGGGTGAACTTTGCAATTTTATCTACATCAAAATATATAGTATTTTCTTATTTTGTTAAAAACTTGATATGTATGTCATCAACTTTAATTTTTATAATATATATGACCTAATATGATTCGCAAATCAGGTTCACATGAACCAGTAAAAATAATCGGGTTCGTTGTTCTATCTCGTAATGAAAATATTGCATATTAGAACACTAAAAATGATGTTTTTATATGGTAATTGATTTTGGCTACTAGCGTGAATTCACTTAAACAAAGAGCACACATTGAGGCCAAGCCAAGAGGATAATGTCGATGGCCGGATTGGCGTGCCTCATAGCGAAGAGAGCGGGAGAGCAACGTAGAAGTTAGACTAGAATCGTGGGGCAAAACTTGAGGCCAAGTAGTGTCAAGCGAAATGAAAAGATTTTGTGGTCGTGGTTGTATCAACAAGGGCGGAGGCATGTTTTGATTTTGTTTCTAGTGACTTCACGATGTTGAATAGTTCTGGCGTTGGTTCTTAGTGTTAATGGGTGTGGCTTGGTTACCGATCCCAAGTGAAATGAAATGCAAATTGCAACAAGGCAATTCTCAACGATGACGTACTATAAACATAGGAGAGAAAGCTTCTATAATTTAGATGTTAGCAAAAGCACAAACACAAATTACAATGTATTTTTCTTAACAGATTATAATTTCTTCATTTATAAAAGAATGGGATTGGCTAGTTGTGACCGATACAACACACCCAAAAATCAAGATGTTTCCAAACATACAAAGGATAAAGAAAATTACATCGATTATACTATTACACATTAAATGTACATAGTCCTGAATATGAAATCTGAACTCTCCAAGTAAGCATAATAATGCTTATAATGTATGCAATTGTGATTATCTATAACAAGAACATATTTATTTGGTATGTTATGTTTATTATGGTCAAACAATAAATAAAACTAACTACCTATAGCTTTAATGACATTGATTATTACCACATAGGAAAATGGTGTAGGCTCAAATTATTATAAATATAATTTGATTAGTTGTTTAAAAATAAAAATTATTGCTAAATATTAACACAATTATTGATTTACTAGTGTACATTCTACTCAATCCTATCCTAACTATAAAATAATGATAATTAATACTGGAAAAAGGTTTGTTTAGTTGAGGAGATACTGTTGTGGACAATCTTTACAACCACAGCAAAGGTTAATCAAATCCCCAATATCTCTCTATATCCTCGAATCTTTAAATAAGATATGATAAAGTTAAACTTTAATTCTTAAAATATTTAATATATATTTGAAAGGATTGATTGAGAACAAAATCAAAGGAAAAAAATATAGCTATAAGCCACTAAGATAGGGCCAAACCTATATAAAGATAAAAGCTTAGACCCTAAACATAAATTTAGAGTTTTAGAATTTAGACCTTTTAAATTTAAAAACTCAAAGAAAAATTTAGTTGTAATGTTCGGGTTTTCGAGGGCTTTTTATTTTCTTCAAGATCATGTTTTTTTCTTTTAACAAAGTTTAGAAGAGAAATATAATGTGGGCTAAAAGATCTTTTTAATATATTGAAGAAAACTGTAATTTTTCACTTCACCAATGTGACGTGCAGGGGCGGACCTATATAGGGTGGAGGGATAGTTTTTTGCTACCCCTCAACTTTTTATGCGTAGTGGTAAAAAAATTTTACGTTTTTATGTAAATTTTTTTACGGTTTTACGTTAACCCTAAGAAAATATTACGTTACCCCTGAGAAAATTTAGGTTACCCCTACAAAATTTTTAAGCTCAAAACTTTATAGAAAATTTTAAATTTTATAAAAACTAGTCTAATATTTTATAAAAAATATTAACTTTTATAAAAACATTATAAACCCACTTACCCAAATTAAATTGAAAGCCCAATTTATTTTAAAACCAATTATTATAAAACCCATTTTTCCTTTTTGATAAACAAAATCGAAACCCAACCCCCACCCCCCACCCCCAAAAAAATAAAATAAAAAAACCGATGCTTGCCTCTCTCCTTCCCTGTGCACCCATGCGACCCTACTGCACTGCTGCTCACCTGCTCCGATTCCGCCTGCGAGTCCGCTGCTGCTCGGGCGCTTGGCCACCCCTCGGCCGCCGTTGCTGCCGCCTGCCTGCGACTCCGACGCTGCCGCCACTATTAGCCGCTGCTGGCTGCTGCCCATTTACCCATTTGAAGCCTTGAATCTTTGAAGTGTGAAGGAATTCTTTCTACATTCTAGGTTTAAGTGTTATTTGCAAAATTTTTAGAGTAGAAGATTGATTATTTGTTATTTGATTTAATTTTAGATTTTATTGACAATTAGGGATTTGTATTGAAATTACGAATTTGAATTGTGTTATATGAATTAAAGATTAGGGATTTTATGAATTTGAATTGTGTTATTTATAATTGCAATTTGTAATCTTATTGTGTTATTTGAGATTGAATTAGGGATTTGAAAAGAGTATAGTACTGGTCACTAGTCGGTGCTCGCTAGACAGCAGTCGCTGCTGCTTGAAGGCATTCTTTTTTACTTTCTAAGTTTTATTTGCAAGATTTCAGTGTTATTTGCAAATTTGAAGAGTAGGAGATTGATTAATGGTTATTTGATTTAATTTTTAGGTTTTATTGGCAATTAGGGATTTGTATTGAAATTAGGGATTTGTAATGTTATTGTGAATTTGATTTAATTTTAGGTTTTATTGGCAACTAGGAGATTGATTAACGATTAATGAATTTGTAATGTTATTTGAAAGATGAAATTAGGGATTTAGAGAATTTGAATTGTGTTATTTGGTTAATAACTAACTAAACAACTAACAAACCCAAAATACCAAATAACATTAATAACTTAATAAGTTAATAACTAAACAAATAACATGACCAAACTTATAATAAACCCAAAATTTAAATAACTAAACAACTAACAAACCCAATATACCAAATAACATTTTTATAAAAACATCAAAATACCAAATAATATGACCTAAATTATAATAAACCCAAAATTTAGACAACTTAAAAACCTAACAAGTTTACAAGCTCAAATACCCACTACCCAAACTAAACAATTTAAAAAAAAACAACTAGTTATACCCATTACCCACTGGTGACGTGACATTCACAGATTTACAAGAAAAAAAAGATATATTAAACATTTTATATCATACCATTCTTTAGTTGAAAAATATACAAATTAAAATATTGTTTGATGGACGGGAACGTGGGTGATGTGAAAGGGTTATGGAAGGGATTAGGTATATACCGAAGCGGAGAAGAAACACAAAAGAAATAGGGTGATCGGGATCGACTTGCAGCACGGTAAAGAAGGGATAAGGTCATAATACTATATAAATATTAATATAAATATTTTTAATATGCTCATCAGTGACCTATACATATTTTTAATATAAATATTAACTTAAATTGATAATAAATTAATATAAACACATAAATTATACCTTTCACTTTAAATGGCAATGAACTTGCTTACCTTTTTGTTCATATCCTTTCAATTTGAGTTTTCTTGATCGACGGTTCGGGTGGTTCCCCCAAGTTAATTGATAAAATCATGATGATAATCTATTTTATTTTTTTCTAAAAAGAATCATTTTTTATTGTGAGATTTCAGAAATGTCGATCAAAGCTTTGGCCACGACTTCGTCTTCTCCCTCCCAAATGGAGGTCTTTGTGGGTCGTGAATCTTCAACGAGAGACTATTCCGACTCTTGTTCTTTGTTTTCTCCTTCTTTATAATCTTCCTCCTTTGAGGCAGCCACAACACATTATTATGTGGTCACACTAAGATTGGTATTGGTTGTGGGGTACGGGCTCACTATTAAGATATTGAGAAAACTTAATCTTCCATTCATGGTAAATGCAAATATATATAGTTACAATGTATAACAAACATCCCACAATTGTAGATGAACAACAAATCTAATATCTAGACGTAACAAACTGATGCAACTATTATGGAATAAACAAATGATTGAGTTTATCTAGGATTGGTAGTTTGTTCCTTAATATGCCCCCGCAAGATGGACGATCGGTTGATAAGTCCAATCTTGGTAATGGTGAATGAAACCGAGAACGATGTAGGGCTTTGGTGAGGACGTCAGCTAGTTGATCATAACCGGAGATATGAGTAACCCGTAGAGAACCATCTTGTACCTTTTCTCGGACAAAATGAAAATCCAAGGCTAGGTGTTTCATGCGAGAGTGAAAAACCGGATTTGCCGAATAATGTGTTGCACTTAAATTATCACAGTAAATGGTGGGGATGGTGTCCGATTTGTAACCCAATTCGGATAAAAGAGATGTGAGCCATTGGACCTCAGTCGTTGCCGAAGCAACAGCTCTAAACTCGGCTTCAGTTGAAGAGCGGGCTGACGTGGATTGGCGTTTAGAGGACCATGCAATAGGGTTCGAACCAAGATAAACAATATAACCTGTTGTGCTTCGATATGTCTCCTTGTCACCTGCCCAATCAGCATCGGTAAAGGCATGAAGCCGTAGAGGAGAATGATGACGAAGTAGTAAGCCATGATGAAGAGTTCCATGCAAATAACGTAATAATCTCTTAAGAGCTGACCAATGTATAGTGGTTGGCGCATGCATAAATTGAGATAAGCGATTGACCGCAAAGGCAACGTCTGGTCGAGTAATGGATAAGTATTGCAAGGCACCAACAAGGGCCCGATAATCTGTAGGTGAGGAAAGAGGTGTGCCACCAAGTGATGTGAGCGGTTCAGAACATGTAATCGGAGTGGAGAGTGGCTTACAATCATGCATTTTGGCTCGTGAGAGAATATCCAGAATATATTTAGATTGAGAAAGAAAAACACCATTTGTGTGTGGAAGGACCTCAACACCTAAAAAATATGATAAGGGGCCGAGGTCTTTGAGGGAGAAATGAGTAGCAAGGGAAGCAATGAAAGAAGAAAGTGTGGGAGCGGATGGACCAGTGACTATGATGTCATCGACATAAACTAGGATATAAATCGGAGATGGAGTAGAAGTGTTGATGAATAGAGATGGATCAGAAATGGTGGGTTTGAAATTTTGAGATGTAAGGTAGGACTTAAGTTCATTGTACCAAGCCCGTGATGCTTGACGAAGGCCATAAATGGCCTTGTGAAGCTTACAAACGTGGGAGGGGAAAGAAGGGTCAATGAAGCCCATTGGTTGAGCCATATAGACATCCTCATGCAGAGTACCTTGTAAAAAAGCATTATTTATGTCTAATTGACGTAGAGTCCATTTTTGTGAGACCGCAAGAGAGAGTATGAGACGGAGGGTGGCTGGTTTGACAACGGGGCTAAAGGTGTCACCATAGTCGAGGCCTGGTCGTTGAGTAAATCCCTTAGCCACTAGACGGGCTTTTAGACGATCGACCGAACCATCAGGTTTATATTTAATCCGGAAAACCCATTTACTCCCGACAACATTAGTTGCATGAGAAGAGGGAACGAGAGTCCATGTGTTATTACGCTTGAGAGCATCGAATTCAGCAGTCATGGCATCACGCCAAAGAGGATGTTTAAGGGCTTGGAGAGTGTTAGACGGCTCAGTAATAGAGACAGAAGAAGCAGAGTAAACAATGAAATCATTGTTGTGATATCGAGGATTAGGTTTGGGGTTTGTGCGGGTCCGAGGAAGGGTAGGTGAGGAGGGTGAAGGGAGTTCCATGGAGGACGGGAATGTGGTTGGTAAATCAACAGGGGGGTGGAGGTGGAAGATATATTAGTGGAGGTGGATGGTGATGTGGGAGATTGAGATGGAGAAGTGGGTGGAGCAACGCCATGAATAATGGTAGTGATTAATGGACACCAATCATCAGGAGATTGGGTAGGGGTAAAAGGTGTATTAGTGAGAGATGGATAAGGAAAAATATGTTCAATAAATTGAACATGTCTAGATGTGTAAACGCGGTTGGTGATAGGGTCTAGAGTGTAATAAGCACTTTGAGTGGGTGAGTAACCAACAAAAACACAAGGTTTGGATCGGGGGTGAAGTTTGTGAGGTGAGTATGGACGTAACCATGGGTAACACAAACAACCAAAACTACGTAGTTTATTATAGTTTGGAGGTTTGTTAAAGAGACAATGGTAAGGAGATTTATTTCGAAGGGTGGGTGTGGGAAGACGATTGATGAGGTACGCGGCGGTGGTAAAGGCGAATGGCCAAAATGAAGTGGGAAGCTGAGCATGAGATAATAGAGTGAGTCCGGTTTCAACAATATGGCGATGTCGCCGTTCGGCATAGCCATTGTGTTCCGGGGTATGTGGGGGAGAGGTTAAGTGAGAAATGCCACAAGAGTGAAGATGAGGAAGAATTTTGATGTACTCACCACCATTGTCGGAGAAAAATTGTTTGATTTTTGTTTGAAAATATGTTTCAACAAGCTTTTGAAAACGAATAAAGGTGGTGAGGGAGTCAGATTTGTGTTTTAGGGGATATAACCATATATATTTGGTGTAATGATCGACAAAGATAATGTAATACTTGTAGCCATCCATAGAAGTAATAGGGGAGGACCACACGTCAGAAAATATTAAATCAAGGGGAGCATGGGACGTAAGAGTAGAAGAAGAAAATGGAAGTTTGTGACTTTTATTTATTTTGCAAGAATTACAATAATCATCAAAAGATAAAGTGCAACTAATTAAAGATGACAAAATAGAAAAAATCTTGGAGTGGGGATGCCCTAAGCGGTGATGCCAAGTGCTTGAGGTGAGCTTCTGGAGTGAGAAGACTGATGGAGAAGTTGATTGTGAGAGTGGGGATCGCAACTCATAGATGCCGTGGTTGGCTGTTCCCTTGAGGAGGAGCGTTTTCGAGTTTCGATCCTTGATAAGAAAAACAGAAGAAAAGAATTCAATTAGAAATTTGTTATCTAAACAAAGTCGTGAAATAGAAATAATGTTCCTGGATAAGGCGGGAACACAAAGAACATTTGTTAGAAGTAAAGGAGTGTGTGGTGTTTCTATAATAAGAGAGCCAATATGTGTGATAGTTAGACACGAACCATCTCCGATGACTAGTTCCTCCGTTCCATCATAAGGAGCATGAAGTGAGAGATTGTTAAGATCATTAGTAACATGATGTGAAGCCCCACTGTCAAATAACCAACGGGCAGATCCCGAGTCTTGTGCACCCATCGTGTGAACCTGCGGATGTTGAACCGGTGCATTGCGATTAAAAGAAGGAAATGTAATGTTAGGATTTACCTTCTTGAAGATTGGGCAATTGGTGAGAGAGTGTCCTTTAACATAGCACCATTGGCATTTGCCAAGATAGGGTCGAGCGCCACCGGTCGAGGCTCCATTATTTGGAGTGGGTAACAAACCATGGCCTTTAGGGGGACGAGGAGTCCAAGGCTTACTGTTGGAACTGTTGGGGCGATGTTGAGCGACAAATGCCGTGACCGGTTGGTGAAGATTGTCGCGAACCATAGTTTGCACCAAAAAAAGCTCGTGGTTAATAAGTTTTTCGTGAAGTTCATTGAACGAGATTGGGGTTCCTGTGCATGTATGGCATCAAGGATTGGCTTGTAGGTTGTTTGATCAAGACCGGCTAGAATAGTGTCCGTGACGTCCTCGGGATCGAGTTTCTTTCCAAGAATGGATAACTCATCCACGAGTGTTTTCACAGATTGCATATAATCTGTGATAGATTGGAACATTGCTTGAGCCGATGTTGGAGTTGTTTGATGTGCCCTCGAGATGGAGATGCGTAAGTTGTGGAGAGAATCTTCCATGCTTCTAGCGATGACGAAGCATTGGTGACCAGCGGGATGATTGACGAAGATAGACTTCCAACAATGGCTCCAAACAGGAGCCGATCTTGGCGAAACCAGGCAGCATAGTCTTTGTGCGGAGTTGTTGACCCATCGGCTGCAGTAACGGGGTTAGGAGCTGGGTGGGTTCCGTCAATAAATTTATACAAATCAAGCCCATGCAGAAGGGCTTCGATCTGTGTTTTCCAACCCAAGTAATTTGTGGAGGTGAGTTTGAGATTGGAGGGAAAGGTAACCACAGTGAGATTATTTGCATTAGTCACTGGAAGTGCATGTGTTAAGGTGGGTGTAGGCGGGATGCTTTGCTCGGCCATGGATACAATAGAGAAGGTTATCGAAAAGAAAAAGAGGAAGAACAAAATATGATGGATCAGAATTGCTCTGATACCATATTAAGATATTGAGAAAACTTAATCTTCCATTCATGGTAAATGCAAATATATATAGTTACAATGTATAACAAACATCCCACAATTGTAGATGAACAACCAATCTAATATCTAGACGTAACAAACTGATACAACTATTATGGAATAAACAAATGATTGAGTTTATCTAGGATTGGTAGTTTGTTCCTTAATACTCACAATATACAAATGATCATAGCTGGATTATTCCGCTGGAAGATGGAAGTCATTTGACTTTGCTAGATTTAGTATGAATAATATTCGTGTGGAAGATTTTTTTTCTTTGATTCATTGAAGTGATTTGTGTGGAGTAAAAGAGATTTTGCGATTCCAAGATGTGTAAAATTCAAATGAACTAATACTAATTTACCATTAAGAAAGAACAAAGTATATTTTTTATTTAATGCAACAATCAAAATTGCCGTTGGAAGGGGCAAAAGAGCCTTTAAGCTCATGTTACGCTTGGGAAAAAAGTCGCATAACATCAACTTTTCCAGTACATAAAGGGTTGTAGTTATGCGGTTATTATGCTCAATCCGCCCTAAAACTGCTCTAATCCTATCCCAAACAATTTGTTTTTGGTGTTTCATAAAACCAGATATTTCAATTTTTTTGGTGTTGCATAAAACCATCATTCAATTATGTGTCTAGTTATGGATAGTTACTCTTCGTAAAAGCTTACTTTTACTTTTTATCTCGATGTGACACTCCCAACAAGTTCTATTCAAAATCCTATTTCTCTATATTCTTTCATTATCTAATTTTGTAGTTTTAGAAATTATATTTTAAAATACCAACTATACAAGTGTTTACAAAGGCAAACCTTCTCTCTGTCATATCAGTGAATAGATAGAGTTAATTTAAGAAAAAGTAAGGAATCTATTATAGGTTTAGATCGAAATTGGGAATTTAATTCCTCTAACAAGGACAAAACTAGGGCCTTTTATGGTCAAAATAAACCTTATAAACTATCAAAAAGTCGTACAATTATTCACGGGTTTTCTTAATTAGAGTTGTACTCAAATAAATTAAAAAACCAATTATTGGATCCAAATTCAAATCGTAACGAATCTAGCACAAATGAAATCAAATTTGCATAAATACAAAATTTCAAATAAATAATTATATGTCGGCACAGCTAGTCGAGAATAATAAAATAGTTTTTAATATCATATAAACTCATTCAACCATAGAACTTTTGGTCCAATGTTACATTGATATCTATGGGTATTGTGTTTTGTAAGGTGTTCCCCTTTCAAATGGATATTAGGTTCAAGTTATACGGTGACCAAGTAATATAGATTAGAAATAATTTTATACTCTTGAGATTGTCATTTAAAATACACGCATATGCATCAAAACACATGAAATTACATATTTATTTATTTCCTTGAGTATATTTATAATGTGTCTGTTATATGATTTAACACGTCAAGCCTTCATAATCAGAAGTTGATAAAAGAAAAAAAATATATAAATATAAAATAAATATATTTAATATTAGAGTAAATTACCATTTGCATCCCTGACATTTTCCCATTTTAACCACTTGCATCCCTGTAGTTTCAAAGTCTCGATTTTCCCCCTAACGTTTCATTTTTGTCCCTATTTGAATCCAAATGACTAACTCCGTTAAATTGTTCAGTTAACTCTTTGAAAATGACTAAATTGCCCTTAAAAGTAAAAAATTAAAAGAAAATTTTGTGGGACCACCCACTTCATCTTCTTCTTTTCTCACCCCCAAACACCACCACCACCACCCATCACCACCACAACCTCCCCCTCACCACCACCATATGCGAATACCCTGAAGAGTCTTCGATGCAGTCTTGTTCAACAACGAAATCGATATGCTCACGATTAGATGGAAAGAACTCTACCCTTACATCACTCAATTCGTTTTGCTTGAATCAAATTCAACATTCACAGGCATACCAAAGCCCTATTTCTTTGCAATCAACCAACAACAGTTTGAGTTTGTAAAGCCTCGATTGACCTACTCCACGATCCCAGGCCGATCAAGAAAGGGGAAGAATCCCTTTTACGAAGCGGCATATCAACGATTGGCTGTTGATCGACTTCCACAAATAACGGTGGTTGTGGTCGTGGTGGTGAGGGGCGGTGGTGGTAGTGTGGGTTAACCTATGGGTTGCTACGTTGGTGATGATGGGGCTACGATGGTCGTGCCCTGGCTACGGTGGTGGGTTGCTATGTTGGTGGTGAGGGGCGGTGGTGGTGGTGTGGGTTGACCTGATAGATTGCTACAGTGGTGGTGAGAAGGCTATGGTGGTGGGTTTCTATGGTGGTGAGGGGCAGTGTTGGTGTTGTGGGTTGACCTTATGGGTTGCTACTATGGTGGTGTGGGGCATGGATGGTGGTGTGGGTTTATCCGACGGTTTCCCACGGTGGTGGTGAAGGGGAGGTTGTGGTGGTGATGGTGGTGGTGGTGGTGGTGTTTATGGTGGTGGATGATGAAGAGATGTGTGTGTGTGTGTGTGTGTGTGTGTGTGTGAGGGGGAGAGAGAGAGATGGAGAGTATGTGTGTTTGAGGGTTAGAGAAGAAGAAGAAGTGGATGGTCCCACAAAATTTTCTTTTAATTTTTTTAACCTTAAGGGCAATTTAGTCATTTTCATAAAGAGTTAAACTGAACAATTTAACGGAGTTAGTCATTTAGATTCAAACGGTGACGAAAATGAAACGTTAGGGGGAAATCGAGAATTTGAAACTGCAGGGATACAAGTGGTTAAAATGAGAAAACGTCAGGGATGCAAATGGTAATTTACTCTTAATATTATGATTTTTTCTTAGACATATATGATATATTTCAGGTTTAAGGGGTATATCTATATCATATTAATTTAGTGCCCATGTACTACACTGACCTATTAAGAGATAACATATTAAATAAAAAAGTTATTGATAAAATTATATAATTCACGGGTAGAATAAAGAACAATCTAATGTTAATCAAAATTATATACATAATATGATGTAATTATATTTAGGGAAATATTTATATACAAAGTTCTTGAAAGCTAAAAGTGTAATAAGGATTGAGATGTTGGCACGTGTTATTTTGATTAAGATTAGGTTGAGTGTAAAATTGGTAATATTCCTCTTCTTAAATTCCATCTTTTTCTAAACGTTCGTAAATTTTACATACGACATTAAATAGTTTAAAAATTATACCATGAAAACAATTATTTTTTATTTTTAAAACACTTATAATGTTGATATAAAAAAACCAAAAAATCACTTTTTAGCTCATTGTGTAATTTTATCATGTCGTTTGTGTAATCTACAGAATTGACGAGGATTACACAATAACCTAAGGATTACACAATAAACTGGAAACGTAAAATGTTTAATCTTTCAACAGTATGTTATTCGAAAATTATCATTTAAAAATACAGAACGCATAACATAATAATCAACATTAATCACAATGAATAACACAATGACTAGCACTAGACTCAATAATAAGCATTAGATACAATGAGCTACTTGATGAGGATTACATGATAACCTGATAAGAATTACACAATGAACTAGAAATATAAAAAATTATCACCATTGTGTTATTTAAAATTTATGCAACACCGGTTAAAGGGATGGTCAATACAATCAGTCACATAATGAGTAGAGTGTTATAACACTTAACATATCAAATGGGGAACCAAGACAATGTTATGATACTAAGAACACAAGTAAAGTAAGAGACAGAAACTTAAGAACAAACAACAAAGTATATGGTTTTCAAGAATGTTGTATATTGCTCTCAAGTTCTTTTACAAGTGTTAAAAAGCATAAAGAAATATACAAAGAACCAGAGATATTTTATACTACATCCTACAGCCGGTCATACCTTGAAGGCCAACTGGAAACATTAATCTAGACAACAAAATTAATGTTAAGTCAAAATGCAGATTTGCCTTTTGACTAGTGACTATGACATGCCATAGCTCACATCCTAATATATTACAAAAAGGATAAAGGTACATAAAGTAGAAAGTTACAGACTCAAGACCTCAATGTAAAGTTGCAAAAAGCATGGACCTTTCACAAACTTGTATAAGTTGGTGAGTCTTCTTAGTTGCAACGGAAAGTAGTTCAGCTTTATGCAAAAGTACATCAGAGAAGCATGGTCTTCAAAGTCTTTGAAAGAAATCTGTCTTCACTTCATTGGCTTCGGAAGACTTTGTCTTGGAAGCTTTGGAAGACTTCACTTTTGGCTTTGGAAGATATTGGTCTTGGCTTTGGAAGATTTCATACTTAGAATATTTTCTAGTGCAGGGTATGAAACTTTCGAAGCAACTTTTCTACTAAATGCTAAGTGCATGCATGCAGGAAGCACTTAGGTTGTTTTGGGTGCATCAGCCTTTCTTTAAACCTTACAAACTCCCCCTAGGTTGATGCTACCAAAATAGAGAAGTGTTTTAGATGTTGACAGTCCTCATCATGATTATGATCATTCCTTTCTTCATCAGTTGGTCAGGATCATTCAGACTCTCAAAGTATCTTCTCATGTCAAAAAGATCATGCAGAGTAGGTTAAGCATGTCTTGCCAGAAGTAGACATCTTGACCACCTTGATCTCTAGTGATATCTTGACGACCTTGATCTCTACTTGAGTTGGAGTAGGTTGAGCAGCCTCTTCTTGCACTTCCTCAGGATGTACTGACTTATCATGAGGTCTGGAGGTGGATGCCTCTGATTTCTTCTTTGATACAGGCCTAGAAGCCATCCTTTCCTCCTCTTTGGGAACTAACTGAGAAGACTGGCCTTCTGCACCAGGTTGTTCTGTTTTGTCTTTCTTAGTTGGGTCCTCTTCCCTTACAGGTTTAGAAGGAGAGGGAATTTGACCTTGCTGTGGATCAGAAGATGAAGCTTGTTGTGGTTCAGCATGAGGTCCAGGTTGTGTTGTCTCAAAGAATTCAACATTAACCTCAACTTTAGGAGGAGCTTGACTTGGTGGGAAGTGTAAGTCAACAAGCTCTCCTCTCTTGATCTTCTGCTTGATCACTCTAATGTGCTCATCCATGGTGGATAGAGACATTGGACCAAGCCTCCTTCCGGAGAATCCATACAGTTTCAAGAAGCTCATCATCCTCTGCCTATCAGTAGATTTCTTTTGACTCTTTTGGATGATGGCTCTTGACTTTGCTGCTTCTTCCTCATCTTCCTCTTAGCAGTTTTTTGTTCTTTTTAGACTTGTTGCTCAAGCTGCTTGAGGTACTCAAACTCTATGTACTCATATGATAAAGGAAGAAGTACAACTTCCTTGTAGAGTAATGTGCACTCAAGTAGTTGATCATGTTTTGTCTGTCAGCTTCCTTGTCTACCTGAGGTTGTTTAGTTGCCACAGCCTCTATCACAGGACTTTCTTGAACTGGGAAGAGGGTAGGAGCATGTTTGTACAGCCTTTTATGACTTCTTTCTTCCTTGATCTTGAGGAGCAACTCTGCATCCTCTGCCTCCTTCCTCTCCTTAGACATTTCCCACTCTATCAGTTCATTCAATTCCTCTAAGGGGAGAGAGATAATCTAATCAATGTCATAGTCCCTGGTCCCTAGATAGTTTATCCTGGCTGGTCTCAACTCATCATTTTGAGTGTTTGGTCTGTGAGAAGTCTTGATTGCAGCTTCCATAAAGCTTGAGGACCCAATTGAACTTTCTCCACTTAGCTCCCTCTTTCTCTCTCTCTCTCTTCCTCAATCTCCTCAGAAGTTAGAATCCTTTTCCTTTTGTCACACACAGACCTTTGTGACTCAGGGTGGAGAGAGCTTTGGCCTTTATTGTCTGATGTAGTAGTCAGACTTTGGCCAGAGAGAGGCTGTGAAGCACCTTTGCTGGTGCCTCACTGTATGGGATATTAATGAAGTAGTTGTTATGGTATTGCTCACAGGGTCTATCACTGGGCCTTCAGTCAAGGTTTTCCCTTTGAAGCTAATCTTAGGGTCTACCTCAACATCCAGTTGACCAATGACATTGCCTGTTTGCATTTGTCTTCTTCTTTGACTGAATTCTTCAATAATCCTGTCTTGAATCCTTTCAGCCATTCTGTCAGCTTGCCTATGTTGACTTGGGTTGGCAAGTGGCATGTTGACAAGATCAATACCATCATAGTAGTGTTTGAAAGTTAAGACCTCTTGCTGCCCTTGAACCCTATGAAGTATCAGGGCTCTTCTATCAACATCATACCTCCACCCTAGAATGTAGTTTGAAGCTCCTTGGGGTGGGGATGACATTGCCCTTGGAATACCCTCCTCAAACAAGGTTTGAATGAGTGAGTACACATCACTGTGAACTTAAGGAGATTGCTGAGTATGAACAATTACAAGTAAGGGTGGTGAATCCTCTATGTCCATACTTTGTGAAGAACTCCCAGGTTCTATGATTGCTTGGACTTTCTCCCCCTTTTTGGTAGCATCACTCACTTGCATAGGTGAGCTAGGAGTTAGGTCTATCACATCCACTAGTTCTTGTTTTCCTGGTTGAGCTCTTCTTAAAGGTCTCCCAGCTAGTTTCTCCTTGATATAAGAAATCTCAAGTTACTAATCATTGATCCTGTTTTGTAAGGTAGTCACTTGAGATTCTAAGTAACTTACCTTAGAGACCAGATAGGTGCATGTTTTGGACAGTTTTTGCACCTTTAGCCTCATGTTCCCCTAATTTTATCAGAAGAATCATGGGGGGATGAGAGAATAGGACCAAAGTCTTCTTCCTCATCACCAGCATAGTGTTCTTGGCTACTGGATTTCCCCTACTTAATGACAACTTCAGTTGAAGTGTCAATGGGCTGGGTTGCCATGGTTAAGGTCTTAATGATGTAATCAGTTGCAGAAGTGAGAGCCTCTTCCATATGGACATCCTGAATAGGTTTAGGGAGATCCACCTCAGTAATGGGTGAATGATGGGGCTAGACATGGAAGAAGCAAGAGTACTCATCTCTTTTTGAGTAGGGGAGGAGTAGATAGACTCATGATACTAACTGACTCATGTCTTCATCATCATAGAATTCTAGGTAGGGTATTGGTTGGTTAAGATCAAGAGGCTGGGGATGGTAACTTTCCCCTGAAGGTTGTTCACTAGAGTTTTGAGACTCTGAGTGAAGGCTTAAGGTTGTTGGGCTTATGAGCTCACCGGCTGAGCATGAGGAACATCAACACTGATCATTGGTGAGATGGGAGTGGTTTGCTCCTTAGGAAAAGTGGGAGCTCCAGTGTCCACTTCTTCTTGTATGGGTGGTGATATAGGGGCCTGCACAAACTTAGAAGCTTGTGTAGGAGTTCGTTTGGATTTTCTTTGGTAGGTGAGGAGTATTTGTGGCTGTTTTGGTGGTTTTGAAGTAGAAGGTGTGGGTTTAACACTAGCTTATGTTGCTAGGTTGTCACCTTAAGCAATGAGCTCTAACATTTTTGGGACAAAGGCTGTTTCTACCCCAGAGAAGCCAACAGCTGGCTTTCTCATAGTCTCGAAGATGACGGGCTTCATCAGTCCCAATTTAAGAACATTACCTGTTCCCTTCAACTATGAGCCCAGTTCACAGTTGTGAATGTGTTGAACATATCTAGGGAACATGTAGTATTCTAAGGAGTCTAAGTTAGCAAGTAAATTGGTATACACAAATTGTGAGTACCTGAACTTGACCCCTGAACCATTCCATGAATTATGAAGGAGATCTTCAGGAATCTGGTCCCATCCTCTATGCTTCTTTGACAAGCTGTGTATAACCACATGGAGGAGGTACTTCCACCTAGAAGAGACATTCCCTTTCGTGAAGGTCTTTACAGAGAAATCCCCTTCATAGCCTCTGCTCAAAGGATTGGTTGATAGCATCTTTTGGAAGGGACAATTCACCTTCTATATCATCCAGCTGAAGATGTGTGTTTATGATGGCTGGAGTGATGGCTCCCCTGCACTGTGGCAGACAGTTTCTTCTCCCCATCTAGGATGACCTCTTGGCAGGTCTTCCAAAATTCCAAAAATTGATCCTCATAGAGTGGAGGATCAATGGTGAGGGAGGTAAAGTAGTTTGATAGAGAAAGAAATCGACAAACCTCTGAGAAACTTGGATCTTTCTAAGAGTCCAACAGGGCAACTTGGTTGTGCTGCCTGTGGAGTTGCATGGAAAAATCAGGGTTGTTTTTACGGTTAAGGTTGGCCACTTGTGAAAGCTTAAAGGTGAAGGAAGATAAGAACAAGGTCGGTTGTGGGTGAATTTAGGTTTAGAGAGAGTTCAGATAAAGAAGAAAGTGAAAGAGGGGGGAACCATTGGGTATATATATGAAATGGATCTGAGACAAAGTTAATGAAAAATGATAAACTTTGAAATCCGAATTTCGGTCCCACATCTGAAAAATTGCCCAAAAAGGTAGTTTTCTTGGAAGTCTAAAATCTTCCGAAGGTAATTTCTCTTTGGAAGTTTTGATAAAAAGCTTCCCAACCCAAAATGACTTCGGAAGATATTTCAAAGAGTTTTGAAAATTTTGCTTAGGAAGAGATCAAGACTCAATGGTTCTATTCTAAGGAGAATAAAACTTTTGAGACTTAATTGCTTTCGGAAGGAAATTGTTCTTTGAAAAGATACAAGTACTCAAGAATAATTTTAAGCTTCGGAAGATATTTTGGAAATTTCTTCCGAAGTTAAATTCACATAAGTAGTTATTTGTTTTTAAGACATAATTTTCTTCTAAAGGTAAATACATATCTTCCGAAAAGGAAAATGATCAAAATTTTTCAAAAATTTAAGTAATGAAATTTTAACAGATTTTTCTTCCAAAGTAAACATGGGCTTATGAAGGTGATAAAATAGACAACATAGGACACACAAGTATTAGAAATAATATGAGTTAAGTTTAAGAAAAGCTACTTAAAGTTAATCATCCCAATAGCTTATACAAGATATTTAAACGTATGTTCATTAAAAGCTTTGGTGAACAGATCAGCATATTGTTTATTTATGTTAACTTTGACTAGTTTGATTAATCCTTTTTCAAAGTTATCTCTAATCAAATGATACCTGATATTGATGTGTTTTGTCTTTGAGTGCTGCACAGGATTCTCTATAATAAAGATAACACTGTTGTTGTCTATGTGGATGGGAGTCTCTTTGAAGTTGAATCCATAATCCAGCATCTGATTCTGAATCCAAAGCACTTGAGCACAACAGCTAGCAGTAACAATGTATAAAGCTTTAGCAGTTGATGCAGGCACACAGGATTGCTTCTTGCATTGCCAAGAGACTATCCTTCCACCACGAAATTGACATCACCTAGATGTAGACTTTGCAGTCATATTGCAACCACCATAGTCACTATCTGTATATGCATACAGATTAAAGTCAAAATTCTTTGGATACCACAAGCCCAGTGTTGAAGCACCTTTGAGATATCTTAAAACTCTATTGATAGTAACTAGGTGTGATATCTTGGGGTTCGCTTGATATCTTGCACAAATACATGTGGCAAACATGATATCAGTCCTGCCAGCAGTGAGGTACATAAGAGACCCAATCATAGCCCTGCAGAGGTGTTCATCCACACACTCCCCCTCAAGATCAGGTCCAAGGGAGTGGTTTCTGGCTATGGGTGTCTTTGCAACCTTACAGTCAGTCATGTTGAATCTTGTAAGTATGTCTTGTACATACTTTGACTAACTTATGAAGATGCTACTGTCAACTTGCTTCACTTGAAATCCTAGAAAGAAATTGAGTTCCTCCATGGCACTCATTTCAAATCTAATCTTCATCAGCCTCTCAAAGTCTTTGTAGAGCTTTGGATTATTTGATCCGAAGATAATGTCATCTACATACACTTGAACTAGCATTAAGTCATTCCCTGTTCCTTTGATGAAGAGAGTTCCATCTATAGTACCCTTTTTGTAGCCATGCTAACAGAGATACTAAGATAGAGTCTCATACCACTTCCTTGGAGCTTGATGCAGCCCATAAAGAGCTTTATCAAGTTTGCAGACATAATCTGGATGATCAGGATCTGCAAAGCCAGGTGGTTGTTTGACATACACCTCTTCATCAGTCACCCCATATAGAAAAACACACTTGACATCAAGCTGGTAGACCTTGAAATCCTTGGATGCAACAAAAGCTAGGAATATGCTAACAACTTCAAGTCTTGCTACAGGAGCAAAGAAATCTGTGTAATTAATTCCTTCTTCTTGTGTGTATCATTGAACAACTAGTCTAGCCTTGTTCTTGATGACAAGTCCTCTATCATCTTTTTTATTTCTAAACACCTATTTGGTTCCTATGGTAGTCTTCCCTTGAGGAAGAGGACATAGGTTCCAAACCTTTTGTCTTTTGAATTGAAGCAACTCCTCTTGCATAACTTCAACCCATCTTTCATCCTTTAAAACCTCATCAACTTTCTTTGTCTCTATCTGGGATAACAAACAAGAGTGAAGACAAACATTTACATCATGGGTTTGTCCTCTTGTTCTTACCCTTGTATCAACATTTCCAATGATGTTTGTGGTGGGATGAGACTTGTGGATCCAGAGTTGAGGGATGACAGCAAGTTGCTTGGAGAGATCTAAATTAGAGAAATTTAGATCAAGCAATGGAGTTTCTCCCACCATATCAGCACACTTATCAAGAGAGACTTGATCCAATGAGTGTGTGATCATTGATGTTGTCTTCCATGGAGTGGTTGTCAGCATCAAGAAACTCTTGATCACCGTCACCACCACTATTTCCTCCTACATTTGAAGCTCCTTCATTTGAGTTTTGTGTCTCTGAGCTAGAATTTGATGGCACCTCAGATGTGTCATCTTGATTTGACATGGTTGTGCTAATAGGAACTCCATCTGCAGGGTTAGTTACAACTGGAGCTGAAGTAGTATGATTTGATGGCCTTATCAGCTCAAATCTTGGGTCAGGATCACCTGTTGATAAGATATCTGTGGACCCTAAAACATGCTCACAAGATTTGTTAAAACAGTTGGTAACTAAATCTAGATCAAATAGCCAATCAGGAACAGAACCTTTCACACTAGGAGTGTGCTCATTGACAATCACATTGGCTGACTACTCAACTACTGTAGTACTGAGATTGTATATTCTATAAGCTTTAGCTTGAGAAGAGTATCCAATAAAGTGTCAATCATCTGATTGCTCATCAAACCGCTATTTGATCCTTGGTTTTCAAGATGGTGCAAGGACATCCAAATGACTTGAGAAAACCAATAAAAGGTTTCCTCTTGTGCCAAAGTTCATAAAGAGTCTTACCATGAGTATTGACTACTAAAACTTTGTTTTGCACATAGCAAGCAGTGTTTACTGCCTCTTCCGTGAAGGTGATGTGAAGTTTAGAGTCGGAAAACATAGTTCTTGCAACTTCAATTAGTGTTCTGTTTCTCCTCTCAGCAACACCATTTTGTTGAGGAGTCCTGTGAGCACTATATTGTCTTGTAATACCCTTTTCATCATAAAATGTATTAAGGATTTGATTCTTAAATTCAGTTCCTTGATCACATCTTATGGTCTTGACCTTGTGATCACATTGATTCTCAATCTTTAAGATGAAACTCTTCAAGATTTCAGGAGTCTCATCCTTAGTTCTAAGGTAAAAGACCCAAGTGAATCTTGTAAACTCATCTGTGATCACCAAACAATATAAGGTCCTTCCTAGACTCATTACACTGGTGGGGCCAAAGAGATCCGTATGTAATAAGTGTAGGGGTGTAGTGATGGAGTTTCTTTCCTTTAGCTTGTGAGATACCTTGTGTTGCTTCCCTTTGAGGCATGCGACACAGTGATCATCACTTGTAAACTCTTTCTTTGGCATTCCAATTACCAAATCATTCTTAATTAATTTATTTATGTTTTTAAAGTTTACATGGCACATTCTTTTATGCCAGAGGAAAGACTCATCACTATTTGCTTTAGATAGAAAGCATGAAACTTCTCCTGAAGGAGATGTTTCTTGCAAGTCTATCTTGTACATGTTCACTTTCCTGGAGCTCTGAGCAGGATGTACTCATGAGGAATGACCACCCCGGGCTTGAGAACAATGCACTCATGCTCAATAAAAAGCATGTTATGACTCTGATCACAAAATTGAGATACACTCAGGAGATTGTACCCAAGCTCCTTGACAAAGTTTACCTTCTCAATGCTGATCTTACCATTTATGACCCTGCCCCTTTCAGTAATGTAACATCCAACATCTCCTCCAAAATTAACTGCCCCTCCATCAATTTTCTCAAATTTTTGGAGTAGAGAGCCATTGCCCGTCATGTGCCTGGAACAACCACTGTCAATGATCCATACATACCTGTTTATCTTGAGGTGTTCCTCCATAAAAGAGATTGTTAGTTACATTTGGAAACCCAAGCCTTGTTGGTCTTGGGCTTATCAAAATAAGTTGAAGACAATGCAATAGTAATTGATCCTATTGTCAAGTTTGAAGGATCATTTGCTGATGTTGATGAAGAACTTTCAGTCATATGGTTTTTCTTTGTCTTCCACACCACCTTTGGAAGCTTAGACTTGACCTTCAACACTTCAGAAGTTTCAACAACTTCAGAAGTTTTGGAGACTGGACCTTTGGAAGATCTTGCTAATACTGCAGCAGGCTTCAGTACTTCGAAAGTATTTCTTTCTTCCGAGACCAAATTTTCTTCCAAAGGCAAGTTTTCACTTGTCTTCTTCTTTATTTTAGAGCTTCCAAAAGGAAAAGATTTTCCTTCCGAAGCTTGCTTCTTCTTCATCTTCTCAAAAGTTTCCTTCTTGGTCATATGGATAGTACTTTTTAAATTGTAGAGGCAATCCTTTGCAAGATGAGAAGTACTATCACACATGACACAATCCATTTTCTTCCTTCTGCTTTGAGAACAAGCCTGAACTTGATCACTTTCCTTCTCCATCTTCATCTTTGTAGATGATATGGCAATTCTTTTTAGGGTGAGAACTACCTTTGGAGCTGGATGGTTCAGGTTGTGTAGCAGTGGTACACAACTGATCAACCTTCTTCATGATGCTGGGATGATTTGGACAAGAACTAGAACTCCTGGTACTAGAGTTCAAGTTTGAGTCTTCGGCCTTAACCACTTCAAAACCTACAGAGATAAAAACTTGTCCTGCATAGAGTTAAAGGTGGCCTTGATCTCTTGAGCCTTTTTGGACTTCCTCTTGATTTTTCTGATCAAGTTCTTCCTTCTATACTTGGTTATCCCAACTCCTTTTCTCTCCTCAGGAGAATAGTTATCCTTCTTAGGATGCTTTTCTTCACTCTTCCTAGAGTCATCCTTCACTATCTTCCCTTTATTCATGGGGTCTATAAGGGGAAGCTCATCTTCACAAGTTCTACACCTAGGAGATCTTATAGACAATATGGTGTGTGGAGGAGCTATCTCAGTAGATCACAATCCCTGCTTATTTTGATAACAAACTTTTGCATGCAAGGATGAGGATATTATGTTCTTGAAGTTCTCTTCTTCAAGAACATATTTTTCTGCCTTGACTTTGCTGATCACAAGCTCAGCCTGGCATTCAGTTAACTTAGTGATGCGATCCTTTAATCTGAGTCCTGTAGTTGGTGTGTTCATGTTTAAGAGTTGAAATGGTTTTCTCTAAATCTTCTATTTTAAGTTTGTAATCATTTTCAGCTCTTTTGAAATTAGATTTTAAGATATTTAAAGACTCAATATCAGATCTCATCTCTAAGTTATAAGACCTATATATGTTAACTTTAGCAATACATTCAGGTGTATAGAGATGTTCCAATACCTTGGCTTCATCATGGTCAGCCATTAGTGCGTGATTTGGATATGCATCTTCCACCTGAAAGCTCCAGTCAAAGCCTCCTTCTTCAACAGCAACTGCAGGTTGCTGCTTTGGCTTCTCATTCTGGTTGGCTTTATCAGTGTAGTTTGGTCTAGTTTGTGCTTGGCCACCATTTGTCCTTGGTGCCTTCAACTCTCTAGCAAAGTGTCCTATTTGGTTATAGTTCTAACACTTCACTTTGCTTTTGTCCAGCCTAAACTTTCCACTGGCTGTATTGCTAGGAAACTTCCTCCCTGTCATCTTGTAGAACTTCTTGGCTCAATGAGTGAGAAGAGTCATTTGCTGAACAATCTCCATATACTCCAGATCATCTGGATGGTTACAGTCAAGATCTTCAAGGGTGAAGAGAAAGTTTCCTGTGCTTTCATCAGCAGACACAAAGGCTTGTGAAGAGCTTGTCTCTTGGAATGGGCTCCATTGAGTGTAGCTTTCTCTTGGTATCTCCAAGAAAATGATGAAAGGACCCTTTTGTGAGTTGTCAGGGTAGCAGATGAGATGATGTTGTGGTTCTTTGCAATCCCTTTCAACCACATGAAGGGCTGAACTCTGCTGATTGCTGGAGTTACCATATGGACTTTGCATATTCATCTCCATTTGGTATCCACTAGAATACCATACAACTCTGTAATAGTGAGAGTCTTAAGGTTCTCAGTTCTCTTGATAACAACACAATAATGTGTCCATTGTCTACAAAGAGAGGACATGAACTTCCTTACAATGTCCTTGTTTTCAAGAGTTATTCCAACATCCATTAGAGTATCCACAATCTCAACATACCTGAAGTATTGTTGAGTCATGGTTTCACATGTCTGAAGGTGAAGTTCTTAAACTACTGCTTCAAGAGGTCCTTCTTGTTCTCTTTTGCTTCAATGGACCCCTCATACATGAGCTTCAGTGCATCCCATAGTTGCTTAGTAGTTTTGCACTTCTTGAAGCCCCTATGGTTAGGAAGAGCAGTTTGGAGGGCAGCCATGTGTTTCTGATCTATGTCAATCTTCTTTCTATCTTCTTCAGAAAAGTCAGCTGCTTCCTTTAGTATCATACCACCCCCAGCAACAGCTGAAGGGGTGCTTGGTATGTGAGGTCTAGAGACAACAGACTCCCACATCCTAGAGTCTTGAGACTTGATGAAGCTTTTCATTCTTTGGCACCAAGTATCAAATTCTTTAGAAGTGACCAGTGGGGATTTTGTCATGGTTTCGGTTTCCATATTAGCTTTAGTGAGAGCTGTCATTTCAGATGTTAAGTATTTTATGAGACTAAGGGATCTAAGATGGTGAGATCTTACAATCAAGAGCCTGTAATGCTCTGATACCAATTGCCGGACCGGTTAAAGTGATGGTCAATACAATCAGTCACACAATGAGGAGAGTGTTTGAACACTTAACAGATCAAATGGGGAACCGAGACAATGTTATGATACTAAGAACACAAGTAAAGTAAGAGAAAGAAACTTAAGAACAAACAACAAAGTATATGCTTTTCAAGAATGATGTATATTGCTCTCAAGTTCATTTACAAGTGTTACAAAGCATAAAGAAAGATACAAAGGACCTGAGATACTTTAATCAATGTTAAGTCAAAAGGCAGATTTGTCTTTTGACTAGTGATTATGACATGCCATAGCTCACATCCTAATATATTACAAAAAGAATAAAGATACATAAAGTAAAAAGTTACAGACTCAAGACCTCAATATACAGTTGCAAAAAGCATGGACCTTTCACCAACTTGTATAAGTTAGTGAGTTTTAGAGTTACAGCGGAAAGTAGTTCAGCTTTATGCAAAAGTACATCAGAGAAAGCATGTTCTTCAAAGTCTTCCGAAGAAATCTATCTTCACTTTGTTGGCTTCGAAAGACTTTGTCTTTGAAGCTTAGGAGGACTTCACTTTTGGCTTCAGAAGATATTGATATTGGCTTCGGAATATTTCATATTTAGAATATTTTCTAGTGTAGGGTATGAAACTTTCGAAACAATTTTTCTACTGAATGCTAAGTGCATGCATGCCAAAAGCACTTAGGTTGTTTTGGGTGCATTAGCCTTTCTTTAAACCTTACAATTTATTATATATAAAAAACAAATAGAAAACACAATGATCAGTATTAAACACAACGATCTGACCAATATTACACACTTAACTGAAATAACGTAAAAATATTTGTTTTTTATATATCAACATTATACGTGATTTAAAGATTAAAACACTTGCTTTACGATATAGTCTTTTCAAAAAAATAGTTTTGTATGTAAAGTCATGAGTGTTTAAAGAAAAGGGTGAAACTTAAAAATATGGTTAAAACTAAAATACTCTTGATCTATCATTTAAAGTGTCAATTATGCCATCGAATTTTCTTATCCTTGGATCTAAAATCTGATGGTTAATAATTTTTCCAACCCTTCTTATTCTCTCATTTTTAGAATAACTCCACCCTTATATTTAATATGAGTAATATTTAAAAACAAATATAAAACATTTTCATGGTATATCAAATTCTTGTGCACCCACAAAATAACTAATAAATGATAATTTTTAATATCGTTATTTCCTTTATGGAGAAGAGTTTTAAATCTAAAAATTAAAAAAGTAATCTCAACAATCAATCTTTGTTAATCAATAGTTGAGATTAAAGTTTACGAAAAAAAGGTTTTTAGATGATAATTTAGGCATAGCCACTTTTATTGACTTTTTTTCAAGTTCCCTTATTTTTTAAATGTTCATAACAAATATATACGACATCACTTGTTTACAAAAATTAAACCATAAAACGAGCTTTATTTATTTTTAAAACGAGTATAGTATCATTATATAAAATATAATAATACTTTTACGTTGATAAGCTCATATAATTTATACTTGTCATTATATATTTAGTGTATTAATTGTGGTTATTGTGTTTTTCTAAAATGGTGAGATCTAAAAAATATACTAGTGAAATAAAATTGTTATGTATTTGTATTATGTAAGACGCAATGACAAATATCAATTAATGAATCTAATACATTTGAAACAATTAAAAACTAATACAAAATGATATAAAACATAACACAATCATTTTTTTTGTGATCGTTATGTAAAATCTTAAACACTATGAGTGTTAAACAATAAAAAATGGATATAATATTGTTTAACACTCATATTGTTTAAGATATCACAATACATTAGTGAAATAACATCATTATGTACTTTTAATTGTATGACATAATAAGAGATAACAAGTTTTTTATAATCTATAAAAACAATAAAAAATTAAGACAAAATCATTTAAACGTAAAACACAATGATAAATACCAATAATAGATGTAAAAAAATATATGACACAATGAGCTGACGTATGATACTATAACCAAATTGTCATCCCTTTAAATAGTCTTTATACTATAACCTGTCATTTATTATGTGCCTTACGTTTTGAATCATATTTGTAATGTAAGCTAACTGCTTGTTAATTTTGCGTTCAAACAAATATAAGAAGTTTTAAGTGTTCAATAAATAGGATTTTTATATTGGTGATGATGATAAAACAATTATGCATGTTATATTAAAATTAGAGCAGTAAATATTAATGAAATCCAATAATATTTTTTGAAAGCCAACATGAAATTATTAATGTTATTGTAAGAGTTATACTTAAAGGCTGATATAACCAAAGAGCTCTCAGCATGCACATGTGAACTTTAAGGAAAGTTATTTCGCAAGATTTGATACAACTCAATTGAATTCACTAAGTATCAAATCTTTCGAAGCCAAAAGACCAATTCTTCTCCGAATCTTCAAGACAAAGTCTTCCGAAGCCAAAAGACTGAATTCTTCCTAAGACAGAGAAGACATGCTTTCTCTGTCATGCTTTTAACAAAATCTGAACCACTTTTCGCTGCTATCTCTGAAAACTCACCAACTTATACAAGTTGGTGAAAAGTCCATAATTTTGTCAACTGTAGATTAAGGTCTTAGAGTCTGTAACTTTCTACCTTTATATTTTATCCTTTTTGTAATAGATAAGGATGTGAGCTATGGCATGTCATAGTCATTAGTCAAAAGGCAATCTGTCTTTTGACTTTACATTGATCTTGTTTTCTAGATTAGTATTCCATCTGGCCTTCAAAGAATTACCGACTGTAGGATGTAGTATAAAGTATCTCAAATACTAGTCATTAGAAACAAGCTTTTTAACACTTTCTAAAAGATCTCACCATCTTTAATCCCTTTAGTTTACTTGTGTTCATTGTTTAACTTTAAGCCGGTTTCCTATTTGATCTATTAAGTGTTCTAAGTCTCTCCAA
Source organism: Flaveria ramosissima (assembly GCA_025215565.1). Taxonomy (NCBI): domain Eukaryota; kingdom Viridiplantae; phylum Streptophyta; class Magnoliopsida; order Asterales; family Asteraceae; genus Flaveria; species Flaveria ramosissima. Next base: position 19,502,367 of record CM046043.1, on the reverse strand, counting down.
CCTTATGAAACTGTTGCATTGACCCCCTTCACCAGTCTTGTAATTGGTATCAGAGCATTTTAAGCTCTTGATTGTAAGATCTCACCATATTTAATCCCTTTAGTGTCATAAAACACTTACCAGCTCAAATGACAGCTCTCACAAAAGATGATATGGAAACCGGTACCATGATAAAATCTTCACTGATTACTCCTGATGACTTTGATACTTGGTGCCAATGTATGGAAGGGTTCATCAAGTCTAAAGACAACAAGATGTGAAGATATGTCGTCGAAGTACCTCACATCCCAAGCACCTCTTCAACTACTGCTGGAGGTGTGATGATTTCAAAGGAAGTGGCTGACTATTCTGAGGAAGATTCGAAGAAGAGTGACAAGTCAGCTAGGAAGAACTTGATAAGGGCAGCCAAAAGAAAATCAAAGAAAGTGCAAGAGATCTAGGCCACTTTCAACTCCAAGAAAAAACAAGTGTTTATTCTATTGATTTTGAAGTGACAAAGACTGAAGACTCAACTATGGATTTTAGTACCAGGGGTCCTAGTTCAAGTTCAAACCGTTCTAGTCAAAAGAAGAAGGTTTATCAAATGTGCACCACTGCTGCACAGTCTGAACCATTCGGTTCCAAGAGCAAGGCTCACCTTTAGAAGATTGTTGCATCATCTATGAAGATGAAGAATGAAGTGGAAAGAGATCAAGCTCAGCCTTCTCCTCAGAAGAAGACCCTCAGAAGTATGTCAGTTGAATGCATCATGTGTGATGGTGCTACTCATTTTGCTAAGGATTGCATCTACAATCCCAAGAGTTCCATCCATATGAACAAAAGAAGACTTCTGAGAGTTAGAAAAACAAGATAGCCCCGGAAGGAAAAACACCTTCCTTCAGAAGCTCCAAGCTGACAAAGAAGAAAATAGGTGGAAAATTGCCTTTGGAAGAAAATTTGGTCTCACAAGAAGGGAATGCTTCCGAAGCACTGAAGTCTGATGTAGTGGATGTAAAATTTTCCGTAGGTTCAGTCTCCAAAACTTCCGTAGTTGAAGGTCAAGTCTAGTATTCCAAATATGGTGTGGAAGTTGAAGTAAGACCATGTGACTGAAGTTTCTTCATCAACAACATCCAAAGATCCTCAATGCTTGAATATAGGATCAATAACTATTGAACTATCTTCAGTTTATCTTGATGAGCCCAAGACCAGCAAGGCTTGGGTTTCCAAATGTAACTAACCATCTATTTTTGTGGAGGAACAACTAAAGACCAAAGGAGATGTATGCATCATTGATAGTGGTTGTTCCAGAAACATGACAGACAATGACTCTTTGCTTTAAAACTTTTAAAGAATTATTGGAGGTCAAGTTGCTTTTGGTGGAGAATCATGTGGTTACATCACTGGAAGGGGCATGTCATAAATGGTAAGCTCAACATTGAGAAGGTAAACTATGTTAAGGAGCTTGGGTAAATTCTCTTAAGTGTGTCCTAATTTTGTGACCAAAGTCATAACATGTTTTTTACTGAGTATGAGTGCATTATTATTAAGCCTTTATTAGTCATTCCTCAAGAGCATATACTACTTCGAGCCTCTAGAAAAAGGAATATATACAAGATGTATTTACAGGAAACATCCCCATCAGGAGAAGTTTCTTGCTTTCTATCTAGAGCCAATAGTGATGAGTCTTTCCTCTTGCATAAAAGAATATGTCATGTAAACTTTAGAACATGAATAAATAAATTAAAAATGATTTGGTAACTAGAATGCCAAAACAAGAGTTTACAAGTGATGACCATTGCGTTGCATGTCTGAAAGTGAAGCAACACAAAGTGTCTAACAAGCCAAAGGAAAAGAGCTCCATCACTACTAGCCTACACTTATTACATATGGATCTCTTTGGTCCCACCAGTGTAATGAGTTTAGGAAGGACTTCATATTACCTAGTGATCACAGATGTCTTCACAAGATACACTTGGGTATCCTTTCTTAGAACTAAGGATGAAACCCCAAAAATCTTGAAGAACTTCATTTTGAAAATTGAGAATCAATATGATCACAAGGTCAAGATTATAAGATGTGATCAATAAACTAAATTCAAGAAGCAAATCCTTGATACATTTTATGATGGAAACGGTATTACAAGGCAATATAGTGCTTCCAGAACTCCTCGGCAAAATGGTGTTGCTAATAGGACACTTATTGAGGCTGCAAGGACCATGCTCTCTGACTCTAAACTGCCCATCACCTTCTGGGCAGAGGTAGTCAACATTGTCTGCTCTGTTTAAAGTTTTAGTAGTCAAAACTCATGGTAAGACTCCTTATGAATTGTGCACAAAAGAAGACCTTTTATTGGTTTCCTCAGATCATTTGGATGTCCATGCCCATCTTGAATACCAAAGATCAGATAACCAAATTTTATGAGAAATCAGATGATTGAAACTTTATTGGATACTCTTCCTAAGCTAAATCTTATAGAGTATACAATCTCAGAACTAGAGTAGTCGAGGAGTCAGCCAATGTGACCTTCAATGAGCACACACCCAGTGTGAAAGGTTCTAGTCCTACTTGATTTGAGATTGATTTAGTTACCAACTGTTTTAACAACTCTTGTGAAGATGTTTCAGGAGCTACAAATAGCTTATCAACAGGAAATCATGACCCAAGATTTAAGCTGAGAATACCAAGTAAGACAATTTCTTTAGCTCAGTGGTAACAAACCTTGCAGTTGGAAGTCCTGTCAGCATAATAATGGCAAACTTTTCAGCTGATGCATTTGAGGTACCTACCAATTCTAGCACTAAGGCATATAACTCAAATGAAGCAATGTAGGAGGAAATGGAGGTGGTGATAGTGATCAAGAATTTCTTGATACTGATAACCACTCGATAGAATACAACATCAACAATGTCACACACTCAATGAATCAAGTTTCACTTGATAAATATGCGGATGTGATAGGTGCTACTCAAGCACAAGATGTGAATTTCATAAATTTAGATATGTCAAAACAAATTGTTGTGATTACTCAACTGAGAATTCACAAGTCACATCCTACCACAAACATAATTGGAGATGTTGAGACAAGGGTGAGAACAAGAGGACAAACCCATGAAAAAGATGTTTGTGTTTCCAAAGAAAGTTGATGAAACTTTAAAGGATGGAAGTTAGGTTGAACCAATGCAGGAGGAGCTGCTTCAATTCAAAGGACAAAAGGTTTGGAACCTATGCTCTCTTCCTTATGGGAAGACACCAATAGGTATCAAGTGGGTTTTTAGTAATAAGAAAGATGATAGAGGACTTGTCATCAAGGATGCTGATAACCACTCGATAGAATACAACATCAACGATGTCACGCACTCATTGAATCAAGTATCACTTGATAAATATGCGGATGTGGTAGGTGCTACTCAAGCACTAGATGTGAATTTCATAAAATTATATATGTCAAAAAAAAGTTATTGTGATTACACAACTGAGAGTTCACAAGTCACATCCTACCACAAACATAATTGATGATGTTAAGATAGGGGTGAGAACAAAAGGACAAACCCATGACAAAGATGTTTGTGTTTCTTGTCTTAGTTTGAGCCAAAGAAAGTTGATGAAGCTTTAAAGGATGGAAGTTAGGTTGAAGCAATGCAAGAGGAGCTGCTTTAATTCAAGAGACAAAAGGTTTGGAATCTACGCCCTCTTCCTTATGGGAAGACACCAATAGGTATCAAGTAGGTTTTTAGTAATAAGAAAGATGATAAAGGACTTGTCATCAAGAATAATGCAAGACTAGTTGTTCAAGGGTACACTCAATAAAATGTATTGATTAAACAGATGTTTTTGCTTCTGTGGCAAGACTGGAAGCTATTAGAATATTCCTTGCTTTTGTTGCATCGAAAGATTTCAAGGTCTACCAACTTGATGTCAGGTGTGCCTTTTTATATAGTGTGATAGATGAGAAAGTGTATATCAAACAACCACCTGACTTTGCAGACCCGGATCATTCTGATTATGTCTACAAGCTTGACAAAGCTCTCTCTATAGATTGCATCAAGCTCCAAGAAAGTGGCATGAGACACTGTCACAGTACCTTGTCCAACATAGCTACAAGATGGGTACTATTGACTACACACTCTTTATCAAATGAACAAGGAATGACTTGATGCTGGTTTAAAGACTTTGAGAAGCTGATGAAGAATAGATTTGAAATGAGTGCCATAGGAGAAATCAATTTCTTTCTAGGAATTCAAGTGAATCAAGTTGACAAAGGCATCTTCATAAACTAGTCAAAGTATGTGCAAGACATACTACTAGATATCATCTGACTGAATGCAAGGTTGCTAAGAAACCCATAGCTAGAAACCACTCTCTAGGACCTGATCTTGAGTGGTAGTGTGTTGATAAACATCTCTATAGGGCTATGATTGGGTCTCTTATGTACCTCACAGCCAGCAGGCCTGATATCATGTTTGTCATATGCATATGTGCAAGATATCAAGCCAAACCCAAGATGTCACACCTAGTTGCTGTCAAGAGGATTCTTAGATAACTCAAAGGAGCTCCTAAGCTGGGACTTTGGTATCTAAAGACATCTGACTTTAATTTGTATGCTTATACAGATAATGACTATGGTTGTTGCAATATGAATGCAAAGTCTACATTAGGGGGATGCCAATTCTTTGGTGGAAGGATAGTCTTATGGCAATGCAAAAAACAATCTTGTGGGTCTGTATCAACCGGTAAAGCAAAATACATTGCTGCTACAAGCTACTGTGCTCAAGTGCTTTGGATTTAGAATTAGATTCTGGACTATGGCTTCAACTTGAAAGAGACTCCCATCCACATACACAACAACAATATTACCTCTATTACAAAGAATCCTATGCTGCACTCAAAGACATAGCACATCAACAACATGTATCATTTGATAAGAGATAATTTTAAAAAATGATTGATAAAACTAGTCAAAGTTAACACAAATGAACAGTATGCTAATATATTCACAAAAACTTTTGATGAACGAATGTTTAAAAATCTTGTATCAGATATTGGGATGATTAACCTTGAGTAGATTTTCTTAATTGATTTCAAGATTATTTTTCAAATATGTGTGTCTTAGGTTGTTTATATCATCACTTATATAAGCCCAGTTTACCTTGGGAGAATTTTTATTTCAAAATGATATTACTTAGAATTTTGTGAATTTAAGATATATTTTCTTTCGGAAGACATTAAGTTGATTTTAAAAGAAAATTATGTCTTCAAAACTAATAACTACTTACTAAGAAATTTACATTCAGAAGAAATTCTGATATATCTTCCGAAGCTTAAATGTGCTTCTAAGTACTTATATGTTTTTGAAGAATACTATTCTTCCGAAAGCAATTAAGTCTCGAAAGCTTTATCTATTCTTTGAACAAAACTTTCGAATTTTGATATCTTCCTAGACCAAATATATCTCAAAAGCAAAATACTATAAGTACTTTTCTTTCGAAGCAAATTCTTATCAAGCTAAGGAATATATTCCAAAGTCAAATTGGCTTCAGAAGTTTTCTCAAAACTTCCAAAGACAAATTACTTTCGGAATATTTTTGACTTCTAAGAAAACTACCTTTTTGGGCATTTTTTCAGAGGTGGGACGTATATCCGGATTTCAAAGTTCATCCTTTATGCATTAACTTTGTCTCAAATCCTAGCATATAAATATCCTTACAACGGTTCCCCTTTTTCTTCTTCTTCTTCATCTGTAAAAGTTATAACCTTAAATTCACCCCAAACCCTCTTGTTCTTAGCTTTCTTCACTACAAACCTTTCTCAAATGGCTAATCCTGAACCCCAAACTAACCAGATTTTTCCATCCACCTTCACAGGAAACATAATCAAGTTGCTCTATTGATATTTGAGAAAGATCCTGGTTTCTCATATTTTTTCCGTGTCCTTGCTCAATCAACATATCTTACCGCTTTTACTATCGATCCTTCACTATATGAAGACCAATTCCTTGAGTTCTGGAGGACCTGCCAATAGGTGATCTTTGACAGTGAGAAGGCACTGTTTGTCATAGTGCAGGGTAGGATAATTTTTATTACCCCATGCACAATCAACACCTTTCTAAGGATGGATAATAATGAAGGCGAACTGTATTTCCCAAAATGTGTTGTTAGTCATTCCGACAGATGGGCTACGAAGGGGACTTCACAGTCAGAACCTTCAAAAAGGGTAAGGTCTCCAACCAAAGGAAGTATCTCTTCCATGTTATTATTCACTCTTTACCAAATAAACATGGAGGATGGTATCAAATTCCATAGGACTTAGCCTACATAGTCCATGGAATAATTCAAGGGGTCAAGTTCAAGTACTTATACAAACTTGCTTGCAAACTTGGACTACTTTGAGTACTATATGTTCCCTAGATATGTTCAATACATTCTTAACTGTGAACTGTGCTCACAGTTAAAGGGAACATGTGCTACTCTTAAATTGGGACGGATGAAGCCCGACATCTTTAAAATCATGAAAAGACCACTATTAGCTTCTCTGGTGTAGAAACAACCCTGGTTCCAAAAATGTTAGAGCTCATTGGTTAAGGTGCAACTTGACATCCCCAATCAACGTTGAACCCACACCTTCTACATCTACACCACCCATACAATCACAAATAACCATCACCTACATAAGAAAATCCAAACGAACCCCTGCTCAATCTATTAAGATTGAGCAGGTCCCCATACAACCACCCATGCAAGAGGAAGTGGAACCAAGAGCTCCCACTTCACTTGAGGAGCAAACCACTCCCTTTATTTCTTTGATCAGTGCTAAGGTTTCTCATACTCAACCTGATGAGCTCTTTGCCCAAGGTTCAAGCCTTCACTCTGAGTCTCAAAACTCAAATGATTAGCCTTCAAGGGAAAGCTACCATCCCCAGCCGTTAGACATAAACCAACCTATCCCTGACCTCTAATTGATGATGCGTATATGGGTTTTAATGAGTATCATGAGTCTGTATTCTCCTCCCCTACTCAAGGAGAGATGAGTGCTCCTAAATCACCCATATTTAGCCCACATAATCCACCCCTAACTAAGGTGGACTTCTCTGAACATGTTAAGGAAGTTCATATGAAACAGACTCTCACTTTTATAAGTTATTACATTATTTAGACCTCAACCGTGACAACCCAGCCCATCGACACTTCTCTTGAAGCTATCATTGTGCAGGGGAAATCCAACATCCAAGAAATACAAGCTAGTGGTGAGGAAGAAGACTTTTGTCCTATTCTCTCACCCCCCATGATTCTTCTAATGAAGATGAGGGGAGTCTGAAACTAAAGGTGCAAAAACTGTCAAAAACAAGAATGCACCTATTTATTTTCGAAAGTAAGTCACCTGGAATCTCAGGTGGCTACCTTGAAAAGACAAGTTATTGATCAGCAACTTGAGATCACCGATCTCAAGGCAAGTTAGCTGAGAGACCCGTCAGATGAACTCAACCAGTTCACAGGAACCTGTGGATGTGGTGGACTTAACCCTTAGCTTCCTTATACAAGAGGGTGATGCTAGCAAAACGGGGGAGAAAGTTTCACCTGCAATCATAGAACCTGAGAGTTCTACCAAAAGTATAGACATAGAGGATTCACCATCCTCACTTGTAGTTGTCCATACTCAACAACCTCATCAGGCCCACATTGATGTGGGTGCCTTAATTCAAAGCCTATTTGAATAGGGCATACCAAGGACAATTTCTACCCCATCTTACCATGATGACAATCCAATAGTAAGATGTAGGTATGATTCTGATATAAGAGCCCTGGTACTCTTAGGTCTCAGAGGAAACAAAAAGTCTTTAATTTTCAAACCCTGACATACTATGTCAAATTTTCTCTGGTTGACCTGCCACTTGCCAACCCAAGTCAAACCAGGCAAGTTGACCGTTTAGCTGAGCGAATTCAACAACGGTCCCACAGTTATTATTATTGGTAAACTGGATACTGAGGTAGACCCTAAGATTAACTTCGAAGTAGAAACCTTAGTTGAAGGCCTAGTAGTTGAAACTGTGAACCTTGAGATAGGAACTGATTCAGCACCAAGTACCCTTAGTGCGCCACCAACTGGTGAAGGTGTCTCACAGCCTCTCTCTGGCTGGAGCTTAAGTATTACACCAAGTGATGAAGGCCAAAGATCTCTCCACCCTGAGTCACATAGGCCAGTGACTGACAAAGGAAAGAGGATTATAACCTATAAGGAGATGGAGGAGGAACAAAGAGAGAGGAAGAGGAAGGCAAGGGGAGATAGTTCAAGTGAGACCCCTAGATTTATACAAGCTGTAATCAGGGTTGTTCCCAGGCCAAACACTAAAGAGGATGAGTTAATGGCAACCAGATTGAACTAATTGGGGTCTAGAAACTATAACATAGATTAAATCATCTCTCTTCCCATGGATGAACTTAATGAACTGGCTGACATTAGAGTTTCTAAAAAGAGAAAAAAGCTGAGGCTGTAGAGTTGATACAAAAAATTAAGGAAGAAGAAGCAGAAAAAGACTTTACAAAGCTCATACCCTCTCTCCAGTTCAAGAAAGCGCTAAAGCAGAGGTTGTGGCTGCTGAACAAGAAACTTAGGTAGGTAGGGAACAAGATAGGAAAAACATGATAACCTAACTGAGTGCCACAGGCTTCTATTAGGCAACATACCTACTTCCCTTATCATATGAGTATATAGAATTTTAGTAACTCAAGCAGCTTGAGTATGAAGTGCTAAAAACAAAAGATGCTAAAAGGAAGATGAGGGAAGAAGCTACTAAGTCAAGAGCCACCATCCGAGTCAATCAGAAGAAGTCTACTGACAGACTAAAGATGGTGAGCTTCTTGAAGCTGTATGGGTTCTCCAGAAGGAGGCTTGGTCCAATGTATCTATCCACTATGGATAAGCAAATTATAGTGATCAAGTAGAAGATAAAGAAGGGTGAGCTAGTTGACTTGCATTCTCCACCAAGTGAGCCTGTACCTGAAGTTAAGGTCAAGGTTGAACCATAAGTGACAACTTAACCTGAACCTAGTGCTGCATCTCAGCAACCTTCATCTTCTGACCCATAGCAGGGTCTTGATCCTTCTCCTTCTAAACCTTTGAAGGAAAAGGACCCAACTAAGAAGGACAAAGAAGGAACATCTGATACTAAAGACCAACCTTCTCAATTAAAGTATAGAAAGAGGAAGAGGATGGTCATAAGGAGGTATAGGAACAAGAAAAAAAGTCCAAGACCTCCACCTCTACACCTTAGGATGGATCAAGACATCCTGATGGTGATAAAAAAGAGGCTGCTCAATCAACTCCACTTCATGTAGAGTCTCTTGCTTCTTAGAGACCCATCCTGTCTTGGGCATTCGCTACTAACCTAGACAGATAGGAATGTGTACTTCTGGCAAAACATACTTGACCTTCCTCTGCATGATCTTTATGACATGAGAAGATACTTTGAGAGTCTGAGGAATCCTGACTAATTGATGATGAATGGAATTGCTTTGATTCTAATGAGGACTATTAACAGATGAAGATCAAGACTCAAAGTCATTCTTCAGTTTTTGTAGCATCAACCTATGGGGAGTTTGTAAGAGTTATACTTAGAGGTTGGTGCAACCAAAGACTTCTCATCATGCACAGGTGAAGTACAAGAAAAGTTACTTCTGAAGATTTCATACAACTCAATGAAATTCACTAGGTATCAAATCTTCCGAGCTAAAAGACCAGTTCTTCTAAAGCCAACTATGAAGTCTTTCAAAGCTTTAATACAAAGTCTTCTGAAGCCAAGAGACTGATTTTTCTCAAATACAAAGGAGACATGTTTTCTCTGACATTCTTTTGACAAAAGTTGAACCACTTTTTGCTGTCATCTCTGAATACTCACCAACTTATACAAGTTGGTAAAAAGTCAATACTTTTGTTAACTGTAAATTAATGTTTTAGAGTTTGTAACTTTCTATATATTTACTTTTATCCTTTTTGTAATAGATAAGGATGTGAGCTATGGCATGTCATAGTCACTAGTTAAAACGCAATCTACCTTTTAACTTTACATTGATCTTGTTGTCTAGATTAGTGTTCCAGGTGGGTTTCAAAGTATGACTGGCTGTAGGATGTAGTATAAAGTATGCCAAGTACTAGTCATTAGAACCAAGCTTTGTAACACTTTGTAAAAGAACTTGGGAGTAATATACATCATTTTTGAAATCCAAATACTTATGTTCTTGTTATGTTCTTTACTTGTGTTTATTGTTTCACTTTAAGTCAGTTAGTTAGTTGATCTGTTAAGTGTTTTAAGTCTCTCAAACCTTATGAAACTGTTGCATTAAACCCATTCACCGGTCCTACAGTTATTATTATTGTTGCTATTATTATTATTATTATTATTATTATATTATTATTATATTATTATTATTATTATTATTATTATTATTATTATTATTATTATTATTATTATTATTACTATTATTATTATTAAATTTATAATAATAATAATAATAATAATAATAATAATAATAATAATAATAATAATAATAATTATTATTATTATTATTATTATTATTACTATTATTATTATTATTATTAATATTATTATTATTAAATTTATCCAAATGGTTAGCAAATTAAAAATTAATGTAGAAAAGTTAAACATGATTAAAAACAATTTTTTGACCATTAGGATATTATGTTTAAAAAGATGTTTTATATATTCTAAAAGTGTTAAACAAATTTGTAAAGTTTAACATAATTAAAATATTCTTTTATAATCTTATAATTGATACTTGTAATTTGAAATTAAATTTCAAAAGTATAAAATGATTCATCTTTTATTTAAAACAATGGTTTGTTGTGATGATAATATGTGAACAAATCATAGGTGGAAACCTTATAAAGATGACATGTGACACCAAAATTATAATTTTAATAATATTATAGATTGTCTCTTTGGTTTAAATCTAAATAAAACTTTGAATTCAGTTTGGATTTAATATAAAATGTTATATTTGGCTTTTGGTTAGATATTCAAATTTGAAGTCCATAAAGTCAACAAACCAAATTAAGAAAATAAATGAACACACCAAATTCAAAATGATGCTTAATACATTCAACATGGAAAATCAAAATAAGAATTCCAGTCAAGATCATAATGATTTAAAAAGAACAAACCTAATTACTTAGAACTAAGAAAATATATATTTTAATCAATAAATAATATATTTTATGCGCAAGTTGAGGAATTGTGACACCTAATAAGGAAAAAAAGATGAAGAATCTAATATCTTTCTCCTAAATTGTCAACTTAAGACTTTAGAATCCACCACAGATTATGAAATCAAACGTCAACATTAGTGATATCATGATATGACCCTCCTTTTCCACTATAAATGGGTCATGGGTCAACATAGTTGAGTACAGAAGTAGCCATGTTTTATACACGTATATACACATATGTTTATAAAGTGGTCCCTATTGTATGTGTTTTAACGAATTTGATCCTCTAGTTTTAGAAATTACGAACTCCACACTATTTATTTATCAAAATGTAACACATAACATTCTTCGAATGAACGGTGGTTTGATTCAACATTAAATCATTCTAGATGACTTGCACGTAAGGATATTTTTAGCATTTAACAAAACTAATCAAATGCAAAAATAAACCCACCCACACGCCCATTTGACTTTTCTTTATCTATATCCACTATTTTCATCTATAGTAATTCTAAACCCACTTAGGAGCTGTTTGACAGACTTTTAATGGAATCATTAATACACTACCTTTGAACCGGTCAACAATAACTGTGTTTGTTTTATCCAAAAACACATATTAATGGTTCAGTTCGCCTATTACAGGTTCAGCTGTATAGAGATGCTAAATGAATATGAGACCACTTGACCCCCCACCTATATCCTTTCAAATACTAACAACAAGTCTGCTAGCCACCTCCACCGCCACCACTTTAGGGTTAATAGCAAGGGGTAAAATAGGTATTTTATATAATCATTCAGAGATTCAACCAAACAATACTTATTGATTCAGCACTTATTAGTTCAGAGTCTCTTACCCAATCAAAACTATTAGTGGTTCAACACTTACTAGTTCAGATGTTGCCAAACAGCCCCTTAATTAACCAAAAATCTTTATTCTTTCTCATGTGGGTTTTTTATATTGATGGTGATAGTTGTTTGGCAAACCCATGAAGCATTCTACACAGTTTGTTGGGAACATCGATGCCATTGGAGCTTTGGTTACAAGATGTTTAAAGTCGTTATGGCATAGCTAATCTAACTTGGGTTTTTTATTTTTGTAATTATTGCTTTATTAAAAACGTATCAAAATTTGATATTTCTGAAGTTTCACATGTGAAATTCGAGGTAAAAAGTGTTTAATTTAAACAATTAAACTGCCTTTGGTAGTTATCTCCATCCCTACAAGTAATATGAATTCCTGCATGTTTTGGTCTTTACTTTCTCTTTTGTTGGTTCAAGGAACTCATGCAAAATCATATATCATTTTTAGATCTGAGCTTTATCCGATTGAACCTCCAAATAGTTTTAATCTGAAAGCGTTTGGAAACTCTCAAATGGTCAAAGTTTTTTATCTAAGAAATACAGTTCTTCTACTGCGCATATAGTTTTAAATATGGAAAGAAGGGTAATGCATCTTCTCAACATCTATAATGTTGAGTTATGAACTTCAGTCTTGAATGGACCCTATATACCATCCATTCCTTCTCTTAATTAAAATATTAGGGAAGTTGTGGTTCTTAATTATCCTTCTCAATACTTACATGAGGGTAAGATAATGATGTCCACATATAGGAAGGACTTAGAAATGATTGCAATGGTTTGGCTAATTAGGTCTGTCGAATATTATCTCACTGCAAATCTAAAAAGGAATTACACGATAACCTAGTTGAGCAATGAGAATGACCTCGAGTTGTATATCCCAACGAAGGTCAACTATAATATATCCATATGTATAAGTAAGTCTTGCATATAAGATATATCTCTTGGGTCGTAACCCAATGGAAAGAATCAAATATTATTTGAAGATCATTTAGGTTTAAACTTGGTTATGATTAGTTTAGAAGGCCTTAAAAGTGTATTGTTGTTGAAAAAGTATAAGATATAAAAGTATTCATTATAATTATTCTTTAATTCATATATTGATTTTTTTTCTTTGCATAATGATCAATAACTTTCCATATTATAGTTAGAACCATTGAAACATTTGAAGATACTACAGGGACAAAATGTTCAATTTACCATAGACATTTCTAAATTATCAATAAATTATAATTTGAACATCATTGGTCTAGTTGGATTCGCAAATCTTGAAATACGGTCATTGATTGTTTATTCTCGCTTGTAGATATCATATAATAACAATAACAATATTATATAGTTTCGGCATCTTCTTTTTCACTGGATATAATATAGTCACATGCATGAATTAAGTCCATTATCTTGTCTATAAAAGGGAGCAATAACCACCTCTAGTAATCATCAAAACCACTTCTTTGTCAAACCACGAAGAAATAGACATGGCGTGATATTGCTCCGGCTCATCCACCTTAACGTTTACCCATACGTTTTATAAGAAAGATGAGCCGAACCAATATCACTCTTGTATGTTCCTTTGAGAAGCGAAGTGAAGTGATCGTATGTTTTAATCTATTGTTAAAATTTTAAACAACTGATTTTAGTTGAATGATAAATTTGTCTGATGATCTTGAGGATCCATTAATATTTTTCTTGAAACATCATTTGAAGGGATCATCACGCCATGATGCTAAGTTGGAGACCAACATATAACCTTGTTATATATAGATATGGGTCAACATCGTAGAATACAAAAGCCGCCATGTTTTATACGCGTATACATACGTTTATAAAGTTGTCACTATGTATGTATGTTAACAAATTTGATACTTTAGTTTTAAATATTACGGACTTGACCTTATTTGTTTATTGAAATGTAGCCTATAGGATTCTTGGAATGAACGATGGTTTGATTCAACATTATTCACTAGAATGTCAAAATCATCAATCTTGTTTGGTTTTGGAAAACTTAAAGAACACATATTTCTTCTTTCACCTTTTCTTACAATCGACATAAAGTTAACTGAATTTAGTCTAAAGCTTGCATATAACAATGAAATTAACGAGTAAATATTTCTTACAATTGACATTCATCTGGTGAAAATCTCTCTCACAAGATTAAGAAATTTAATTGCTTGATTAGTGAAGTGAAGATCTGTGAAAGAAACTACATGAAGAATGAAGATCCACTCGAAATGTTCGTTAGATCTTAACCAAGGCAATGAAAGACCATCACATAGTGATGAGGAAGACATAGAATCTCTCACAATTCACATTGTCCCAACTATAGTGAGGTTAAAACCTTAGAACTGATAGTATATATGCAGATGAAGCATGTGGCAAAGCCTAATGAACACCAAAAAGGCATAAATTTGATTTATAAAGATTTATAAGAATATGTATAGGCTTAAAGATTTAGGGCAAATAAAATATTTAGCATTCTTTTTAAATAATAAAGGAGAATAAACGACATGTGTTATTTTTGAATATTAACTTATTTTTAGTATTAAACATGTTGTTTGTGATTTGAAAATAAATATGGGTGGGTGGGCTTTAATTTCAGTTAGGTTCGCTTAATTAGGTTATTACTTATTAATAGATACATAACTATAATCAAACTATAAAAGTGTCATCAAACACACCATGAACTACCAATAGGATTCTTGATTGGTTTAGGCATATCCATTTTGGTTATTCGGTTATTTTGTTTACGATTGATCTGAGTGTCGAAGCTAGATTAAAAACAAGTTACATAACTGGTCTTGCATATCTTTATTGTATAAGGCTAATTAAGATTGTCTCCATGGAAAATTGGTGAAAAGTGTTTAAGAAACGCAACTTCAACAACTCACGAAAGACTTCTAAAGTAAAAATTGAAACTTTGATTGATTGTAAGAAACATAATTGCAAAAAGCAGCAAAATTTAGAAATGATTTTACTAATTAATGAGAAAACAATCACTTTTGGGTTTTTAATTCCGCAAGATTAACTATTAGTATGTTAAATCTAGATTTATACAAACTTAACTTCAAGAATTTAACTTTTTATTAAAGTGATAACCAAAAATAATCTTTCAAGTCTCATTCGTTCATAAGATTAACAATTTAGTTATGTCAAGTTGTCTATCTTTCTTGATGAGTTAACAATGCAAATAAATCAGAAATTGATAATCAAGCATACAACTTTATTTACAAGCAAACCTTTTAAATCAACTAAAATCTAAGTTACATTCAATTATTTAATGTTCAACACAAAAACTTAATTAAAGCATACTAATCGTTTCACTTAGCAAGAATTTTCCACCCAGAAGCAATCATGAAAGAACTAGCCGCTCATGGTATTCATTGAATATTCAATCTTGTTTTGATGGTGATTGCTAGATAATTTGGGATGAATAGGAAGGCTTTGAAACATCATAAATCAGCTTGGATTCGTCAATTTCCATGACTAAGAAGTTATGTTTTGAAATCTAATTGAATGTTTTTATATTATCTTGAAAAACCACAAAATTCGGACTTCTTGTTGTCCCCAGCGTGTGTACACCCACACCCGACACATCATACGCCCACTAGTGTATTGTTCTTGAAACTTACTAAAATTCTGAAGCATGCCCCCGACGTATGATATGTTGCCCATATGTTGCCTCATACGCCATGAACCCACAGTGTGTTGTCCTTAGTTTTAGTTTTCGAATAGAGTAAGTATAGTTGCACTACGATTTATTCGCATCGACCATGAGGCTTTTATGATTTTTTGTCACCTTGTTTCAAGTAAGGGTTTGTTTATTTATATATTAACATTTGCGCGTTTATAGTAGACATTTATCATACATATTGACGATTTGTATATCTATTAGTTAATCATATTAATCTTGGGCATAAATTTCCTAATAAACCTTGATACTTTTAAACCTTGAGAAACACTAAAAGGAACACACACTAACATGCTTACTTATCTAGAGATTACTATCAATGTTGTATGAGAAGTTACAAAGAATGGATATGAACTCAAATAATATAAGAATTAGTTATTAAGGACATTCAAGCAAGAAAGATTGTACCATCCTCAATTCCTTAAGCATCATGAAACCATTATTTCTCACCATCAATCTACCCTGATTTGAAATTAAAGAACACTAAATGGTGTTAATGGAACTAGGGTGCTAAGAATCAAGACATTTACCTTCAAAAACACGATACTACGAGCCATAGGACATAACTTTTCTTATTTTTAACATAATCCCCATAAGTAAGCCCTAGTTTTTATAATAATGTAGGTTTTTGCAGGATTGGTTTTTGTCACTTAACATTTAGTTTTTCTCTCAAACTCATTTGAAACACACTCGGTTCAGATGATATTGCAAAATCCTTTCTAAGAGTTGATAATAATTTACTAAGTAACAAAGAACACAAGGAAATGATTTTCAAGGTACTTGTATTTATTACTTCTCAACTCAAAGTATTACAAGACTCTTACAAGCAAATTACATGAGTTACAATGAGAAACTACATATACTAGATCCTACAGCCGAATATACTTTGATACCAGCTAAACCTAGGACTAAAGCATATACTACAATACTAAAGTTAAGGTACCTTAGATAAAGTATTATCTAATATAAGGTAGTCATGATATGTCCATGACTTACCTTTTGTCACCAACTAAAGTTGGTAACTGTACTAACTGATAAAAGGTGAATAGTGGAATAAAGTGTGATCAACTACATGGGCAAGGGAAAGCGCCATGCTGTATCTCAGAGACTTGCAGCGGAGTGTCAGAAGGGTCATACTTATGTCCATTGGTTTATAGTAGTGTCTTCTGAAGGTTAATTGGCTTTCGGAAGAACAAGCCATTTATACTTCAGAAGAGGCTACTTCTTCTGAGGCTTGAGTACTTCTTCATATCTTTATACTTCGGAAGTTGAAGTCTTGATTTCTTCTAAGTCTTGAACTTCAGAAGATCCAAGACTTTGTCTTTGGAAGTTTTGTTCTTTAGGTTCGGAAGAACTCCATTTTACTTCGGAAGTTCTGTACTTAGCTTCGGAAGACCTTTATAAGTTGTACTAAAATTGTCTAAGTGTTTGGTTTTGGTTGCACTAGCCTTTCTAGATCCAACAAACTCCCCCTAGGCTGATGCTACCAAAACCTCATTTATTCCTGCTTCTCAAAACCTTCAGCACCAGGGATAAAAGATGCTTATATGTTTCTTTGTTCTTCCCTGAAGTGGTGCTGAGAAGTTTGTACAAGTCATTCGTGGATAGGAGATCCAGTCTATCACTCTGAATGACATGCACCCTTTGTTGTGCCCCCTGAAGAGAGTTAGTTGACGGAAGTTATAGTGATACTCCCATCTAACTATGGATTCAAGTTTAGGACATTTAACCATTTGAAGAAAGGCTTTGCCTTTGGTTGTTGATCCCTTCCTTTCCTCCTCCTATCTTAGTTTCAACTCTTCTTCAATCTTGGTCCTAGCAGTTAGCTCGACCAGATGAAGACTGCTTAGATGATTTCTGATGTGAGCAACTATCTCAGAGTTAGAGGGGTTAGAGAATGGCTTCTCTGCTAACTCAGCAATATCAAATCTGCTTAAGTGTACCAGAGATGAGGCATTGAGCCTGTTGAACTCTCCATTCTCTTTCTCAACAATAAAGTTATGAGAAAAGTCTTCAAACCTCCACTGGATGATCTTCTTTCTTGGCACAAGGGGTTGACTTGGCACCTTGTCCCCTTTCTTTGTATCTAGCAGAGTCACTACTCTTCTTCTTAGCTTCTTCTCTTCATCATTTAGTGAATCTGAGTTGAGGCCAAAGAGTTTGGCGGCTTGGTCCAATGTTCCTCTAGGCAGATCAAGGAATTGATCTCTAGTGAGGGAACATGAGGAGCCATCAACATAAGTTAGCTTGACAGACTTCTCCTCACAAGAGATGTCACTCAAGGTTGTATAGTTAATGATCTTCATCTTGATCTCCTTAAACTCCTCTAAGGAGAGATTTTTGGAAGGCCGAGGGGATGGTTTGGGTGGTTGTTGGGTAGGTAGTGGTGTTTGGGTTCTGGGAAGTGTTTTGGGTTTAAGGATGGGTAGTTTAGGTGGTTGTGGTGAGGAGGCAGGTATAGATAATGGTGTAGGTTCAAGGGTGTAAGGCTTAGAGGTTGGTTCAGTTTTAATGGGGAATAGGAAAGAGATTGGTTCAGGTTGTGGTTGGGGTTGAGGTTGAGGTTGAGGTTGAGGTGTTGGTTTGAAGATCATCACCTGTCCCCTTCTATACATCTTCTTCCGTTTCCCTGAGCGAATGTCAGCCTTGATGTCACTAACATGTCGCTGTAGGGTCTTCTCAGACATTGGACCCACCTGCGTACCAGAGAAGCCATGAGCTCGGAGATAGTACTTCATCCCGGCTTTATCACCTATCTTCCTAGCAGCAGCGAGTCCTGCTTCTTCCTCCTTCTTCTTCTTCTCCCTTAGCTTCTCTTTTGCATCTTTCTTTCTCTCTTTCTCCATTTGATCTTGCTCTTTCTTGAAAAGCCACAAGATCGTATCATTATTATGAGAAGTCAATTACTCTAGAGAGAAAACTCTGGATTTAGGAAAGTTATCCTTTCACTCCTAAGCTACAAAGCCTCTCCTTTCTTTCTCTCCCTCTCTTCCTCCTAGGCCAACCGTGCTGCTTCTTCCTTTTGTTGAATCTGTAGCACACTTGCCATTTCTAACTCAATTAACTCCTCTAATGGTAGCAGGAGCACATCTTCATTAACAGCTCCCAGCTTTACAAGCCTGTCAATGATCTCCACCCTCTTCTTGTTTTTGATAGCCTCCTGGTTGGCTGCAGCTGCTTTGCTACTTGCAGCTAGCAACTTCCTAGTTGGGAGTCTACCTTTCCTTTTAAGCTTCTCCAATCTTTCTTCCTCCCTTAGTTCTTCACAGTCATCTTCCTATTCCCTTTGGTGTCTTTGGAAGTGCTAGACTTTTGAGGTTCTTGAGTAGAGGTTTAAGGTTGAGTGGTGGTGATGGGAGCTAGAGTTAGTGATGATGTTTGAGCAAGGGGTTTGGTGAGAAAATCCTCCCTGTTGACCTCAGATGCTAGTTCTAGGATTGCATCTGTGACAACTAGATCGTCGGATAGAAAAAATAGTCCTTTCGCAGCTTCAATCTCAGCTTTGGAAGTTTAAAATGGTTCTTCCGAGGCTTTCATTTTTGCTTCGGAAGTCTGTAGGAATGCACTCTCTGTCCCAACTATTTCAGTTGCTGGGCCATCAGTCCTTGTTTCCCCTTCGAAATCAATCTCAGGTTCCTCTTCGACCTTAGGTTGACCAACTTCTTGAATAGTGGTAGAGGGTGCATTCAACCTCTGAAGCTCTTGAGCTCCAAAGTATATCACAGACATATCAGGACTTGGCTGTTCAATGAAAGATTCCATCAGGAACTTGTTAAAGAACCTGTTAAGATCTTGGAGCATCCTTTGGTCCACTTGAATGACAACTGGAGGAGGCTCAGGCAAAACTGAAGCTTGTTAAATAGGGTATCTTGAAGTTAAAGTAGAAAGAGCTTGACTCTGTGGTTCCTCATGTCTTTGTTTCTACTTTAACTTCAAGATACCCTATTCAACAAGCTTCAGTTTTTCCTGAGCCTCATCCAGTTGTCATTCAAGTGGACCAAAGGATGCTCCAAGATCTCAACAGGTTCTTTAACAAGTTCCTGATGGAATCGTTCATTGAACAACCAAGTCCTGATATGTCTGTGATATACTTTGGAGCTCAAGAGCTTCAGAGGTTGAATGCACCCTCTACCACTGTCCAAGAAGTTGGTCAACATAAGGTCCTTCGGAAGTAGATCTGATATGTAATCAATCGCTTCTTCCGAGACTAAAAACTCTTCCAAGAAGAAGATTTTCCTTGGAGGAATTTTGCTTCGGAAGATATATAAAACATCTTTCGAGGGTTAATTCCTCTTCGGAGGAATCTATACTTAGTGAAATTTCAGAGAAAGACCTTTTGTAACAGGGCTTAGATTATTTTGACACAAGACATTACACATTTTAAAAAGGTTTTTAAATGAGATAGACTAATCAATGTTTATCATCCCAATAGTTGTAATGAGATACTTAAATCTTTGTTCATCAAAAGCTTTGGTGAACAAATCAGCATATTGTTCATTTAAGTCAACTTTGATTAGCTAAATCAGATTTTTCTCATGAATATCTCTAATGAAATGATACCTGATATCAATGTGCTTTGTCTTGGAGTGCTTCACCGGATTTTCAGTAATGGAGATAGCACTATTGTTGTCAATGTGGATAGGAGTACTCATAAAGTTGAAACCGTAGTCTATCATTTGGTTCTGAATCACAGCATCTGAGCACATCAACTAGCAGCAACAATGTATTCAGCTTCAGCAGTAGATGTTGAAATGCAGGATTGCTTCTTGCATTGCCATAAGATGATCCTTCCACCAAGAAATTGACATCCACCTGATGTTGATTTCTTGTTGATATTACAGCCACCATAGTCACTATCAGAATAGCCATAGAGATTGAAATTGCTGTTCCTTGGATACCAGAAACCTAGTTTAGGTGCTCCTTTGAGGTATCTGAGGATTCTCTTGGCATCAACTCGGTGAGACACCTTTGGAGCAGCCTGATATCTTGCACAAATGCAAGTTGCAAACATGATATCAGGTCTTATTGCTGTGAGATACATCAGAGAACCAATAATTGCCCTATACTGATGTTGATCAGTATCCTCCCCTCAGAGTCAGGACAAATTTATGGTTTCTGGGTATAGGTGTTTTGGTTGGCTTACAATCCTTCATATCAAATCTTTCTAAAATGTCATTAACATATTTAGATTGATTGATAAAGAACCCTTCCTTCATCTGGTTCACCTAAATTCCAAGGAAAAAGTCCCCCATGGAACTCATCTCAAACTTCTTTTTCATGATGCTCTCAAAGTCTTTACACATTTGGTCATTTAAGGAACCAAATATAATATCATCAACATAGACTTGAACGAGCAAAATGTATTTCCCAGACTTCCTTATGAATAAAGTCTTATCAATGGTACCTCTAGTGTAACCATTCTTCAGGAGAAACTGAGATAATGTCTCATACCATAATCTAGGTGCCTGGTGCAACCCATATAGAGTTTTATCCAGTTTGCACACATAGTCGGGGTGCTGTGGGTCTTCAAATCCTGGAGGCAGGCACACATAAACTTTCCTATCTATATCCCCATATAAAAAGACACACTTGACATCAAGCTGGTAGACAGTAAAATTCTTGGATGCAGCATAAGCAAGGAAGATCCTAACTGTCTCAAGTCTTGCAACAGGTTCAAAGACATCAGTATAATCGATTCCCCCGTCTTGAGTGTATCCTTGAACTACCAATCTTGCCTTATTCTTGATAATCAAGCGTATATCATCTCTCTTGTTTCTGAAAACCCATTTGGTGCCTACTGGTACTTGACCGGATGGTGGCGGACATAGGTTCCAAACCTTTTGTCTCTTGAATTGAAGTAACTCCTCTTGTATTGATTCAACCCAGCTACTATCTTTCAAGGCATCTTCTACCTTCTTGGGTTCCATCTGAGATAAAAAGCATGAGTACAAACAGACATTTCCATTATAAGTTTGTCCTCTTGTTCTCACACCTTCAGAGACTTCCCCTATGATATTGTCAGCTGGATGAATGTTGCGAATCCTAAGTCTAGGAATCACCTCCAATTGCAAAGATAGATCCAGATTGTACATATTTTGCTCAGGAGCTTGAACACTAGGACCAACGGTTGCTTCAAACTCATTTAATGAGGACTGATTGAATGAATGAGAAACATCCTCATCATTTGTTGGCTGTGAAGCAGCATTAACAGTTCCCTGTTTCTTCAAGATTCTACTTCCATCAGCTTGGTTTTGTGTTGTGTCACCGGATGAGTTTTGAGGCTCATTAGGTGGACCACTGGTTGAAGCTCCAGTATCTTTTGAGGTAGTTATGCTATCAGATCTGCCAATAGTGGGAGCTTGGTTTGCAACAACTCTTGGAGAACTTGGAATAGGTATAGGTAACTCAAACAGTTGATCTTCATCAGAATCACTTTGAGTACCTGTTTCAGCTGAAACATTCTCACAAGAGGGTTTAGAATAGTTTGGAATCAATTCTAAATCAAAGATATGATCAGGTCCATTCCCCATAACACAAGGAGTATGCTCATTAACAACAATGTTGAAAGATTCCTCAATTGTTGATTTTTGATGTTATAGACACTATAAGTTTTAGAGTTAGATGAATATCCAACAAAGATAGCATCATCCAACTTTTCAGCAAATTTTGCTAAATTGTCCTTTGTGTTAAATATGGTACACCTGCTGCCAAAGGACCTTAGAAAGCCAATGAATGGTGGCCTCTTGTCTCATAGTTCATAAGGGGATTTTCCATATGGCTTAACTACAAGAACCCTGTTCTGCACATAGCATGCAGTGTTGACTACCTCTGCCCAGAATGTTAGAGGCAACATTGAATCAGCTAACATGGTCCGAGCAGCCTTAATAAGTGTACTGTTCCTCCTCTCAGCAACACCATTTTGTTGAGGAGTTCTAGGAACACTATGTTGTCTGGCAATCCCTTTTGAGTTAAAGAATGATTCAAGAACTTGATTCTTAAACTTAATCCCTTGATCACTTCTAATTATCTTAACCTTGTGATCAATTTGATTTCCTATTTTAAAAATAAAAGATTTTAAAGTTTCAGCAGTTTCATCTTTAGTTCTTAAAAAGAATACCCATGTAAATCTCGTAATATCATCAACATTCATAAGGAAATATGATTTCCTTCCAATGCTCATTATACTTGTGGGACCAAATAGATCCATGTGCAATAAGTGTAATTGAATGGTGATAGAGTTAACAACTTTGGATTTATGAGATGTCCTGTGTTGCTTCCCTTTCTGGCATGCAACACAGTTATCTTTGGAGAAAAATTCCTTTTTGGGGAAACCATGTACCAAGTTATTTTTAGCCAATTTATTCATTGTTTTAAAATTCACATGACACATTCGTTTATACCATAGTGTTCACTCATCACCATCACCTTTGGAAAGAAAGCATGATACTTCACCTAGTGGGGAAGCATTATTCATATCAAGCTTCTACATATCCTATTTCCTGGGAGATCTAAGAAGCACCAATTCCTGAGGAATTATCATCTCGGGTTTGAAGATAATACACTCATGTTCTGTGAAGAGCATTTGATGCTTTTGATCAGAAAATTGAGAAACACTTAACAGGTTGTGTTCAAGCTATTTGACAAAGTGTACTTTGTCAACTTTTAAATTACCGTTGGATATACTTCCTCTGCCAGAAATATATCCTCCGGCCTCACCTCCAAACTGGGCAGGACCTCCATCAAAATGTTAAATTTGTTGAAGAAGGGATCTGTTCCCTATCATGTGCCTAGAGCATCCACTATGCACAATCCATAAACTGTTATTCTTGTCATATGGATGTCCCTGCACATAATATGAGATGATTAGTTTTGATTGGAAACCCAAAACTTGTTGGTCTTGGGTTCTTCCAGTGATAGTGACATATTTGAACCAAAGTTTATGCATGGGGGTTCAATGGATGTCTTTGAAGAAGAGGTTTGGGCTACAGCATCTTCCTTGATCTTCCATCGATCCCTTGGTTGATCATAGAAGACGAGCTTGTTGAAGCTTGTGCAGCTTGGCATTCTTCCGAAGCTTCTTTCTTTTCGAAAGAAACCTTCATCACCTTTTCTTCCGAAGCAGTCTTTTTCTCGGAAGGTCTCAAAGGAACTCTCTTGTTCTTTTGAGTTTTCTTGACATTGTCTTGTGAAGCAATTTTCCCTTCGGAAGAATGAGTTTCTTCTGAAAGCAACTGCAGGATCGGGTTTTGTCACTTAACACTTGTAATTCTCTCAAACTCACTTATAATATCACTCAAACAAGATGAAGCAATGCCTTTAAGAAGAGTTGATAATAATATAATAAGTAATCAAAAGAACAAGTAGAAGTATTTTCAAGGTACTTGTATATATTACTTCTCAACTCAAGATTACAAGACACTTACAAGCATGTTACAAGAGTTACAATGAGAAACTATATATACTAGATCCTACAGCCGGTTATACTTGATACCAGCTGGAAACCTACGACTAAAGCATATACTACAATGCTATAGTTAAGGTATCTTAGATAAAGTATTATCTAAGATATGGTAGTCATGACATGTCCATGACTTGCCTTTTGTCACCAACTAAAGATGGCAACTATACTTAACATAAAAAGGTAAACAGTAGATTAAAGTATGGTCAACTACATGGCTTTTGAGAAAACGCCATGCAGTATATCAGAGATTTGCAGCGGACTGTCAGACAGACCATACTTATGTCTACTGGATAATAGAAGTGTCTTCCGAAGGTTAACTGGCTTCGGAAGGACAAGTTCTTCCGAAGCCACTTATACTTCGGAAGATGCTTCTATGCTTCCGAGGCTTTGAGGACTTCTTTATACTTCGGAAGTTGACTTCAGAACTTTGTCTTCAAGTCTTGATTCTTCGGAAGTAACTTCTTTATCTTCGGAAGTTGGAGTTTTCCTTCGGAAGTGTATTTTACACTTAGACTTCGGAAGAGCTCCTTCTTCCTTCGGAAGTCCCATACTTGGCTTCGGAAGTCCTTTGTATGTTGTACTCAAAATCTTCTAAGTGACATGGTTTTGGTTGCAACAGCCTCTCTAGATCCAACAAACTCCCTCTAGGCTGATGCTACCAAAACTTCACTTATTATTACTTCTCAAAGTTTTCAGCACCAGGGACAAAAGATATTTGTCTGTCTCTCTGTTCTTCCCGGAGGTGGTGCTGAGAAGCTTGTACAAGTCATTCGTGGATAGGAGATCTAGTCTATCACTTTGAATGCCATGTACCCTTTGTTGTGACCCCCTGAAGAGAGTTAGTTGACGGGAGTTGTAGTCATACTCCCATCTAACTATGGACTCAAGTTCAGGACCTTCAACCATTTGAAGAAAGGCTTTGCCTTTGGTTGCTGATCCTTTCCTTTCCTCCTCCTCTCTCAGTTTTGACTCCTCTTCGACCTTGCTTCTGGCAGTGAGCTCGGCCATGTGAAGGCTGCCTAGATGATTTCTGATGTGGGCAGCTACATCGGAGTTTGAAGGGTTGGAGAATGGTTTCTCTGCTAACTCAGCAATATCAAATCTGCTTAAGTGTAGCAGAGATGAGGCATTCAGCCTGTTAATCTCACCATTCTCTCTCTCAACAACAAAGTTGTGAGAAGAGTCTTCGAACCTCCACTGGACTATCTTCTTTCTGGGTACAAGAGGTTGTCTTGGTACCCTATCTCCTTTCTTTGTGTCCAGCAGAGTCACCAGCCTTCTCCTCAGCTTCTTTTCTTCCTCATTCAATGTATCTGAATTGAGGCCAAGGAGTCTTGCAGCATGGTCCAAAGTTCCTCTGGGCAGATCAAGAAACTCATCTCTTGTGAGGGAACTTGAGGATCCATCAACATAAGTCAGGTTGACTGAATCCTCCTCACAGGAGATGTCGCTCAGAGTAGTGCAGTTGATGAGCTTAGTTTTGATTGCCTTGAATTCCTCCATAGAGAGATGTTTGGAAGGCTGAGGGGATGGTTTGATTGGTTGTTGGGTAGGTTTAGGAGTTTGGGTTCTGGCTAAGGTTTTAGGTTGGATGATGGGTAGTTTAGGTGGTTGAGGTGAAGGGGTTGGTAGATGTGATGGTGTAGGTTCAGGGGTGAAGGGTTCAGGTTCAATTTTGATTGGGAAGGGAAAGGGTATAGGTTCAGGTTGAGGTTGGGTTTGGATTTTGGGCTGAGAGGTGGCTTTGAAGGTCATCCCCTGTCCCCTTCTATACATCTCTTTTCTTCTCCCCGCACGAATGTCAGCCTTGATGTCACTGACATGTCGTTGGAGAGTCTTCTCAGACATTGGACCCACTTGCCTGCCAGAGAAGCCATGAGCTTTAAGATAGTTCTTCATCCAAGCTTTCTCACCTATCTTCTTGGCGGCAGACAGTCCAGCCTCTTCTTCTCTCTTCTTCTTCTCCACCAGCTTCTCCCTTGCAGCTCTCTTTCTCTCCTTCTCCATTTGATCTTGCTCTTTGTTAAAGAGCCATAAGATCGTATCACTATTGTGTGGAGACAACTCCTCTTGAGAGAATCCTCTGGAGAGAGGAAAGTGATCCTTTCTCTCCTGAGCTGCAGATCAGCTTCTCTTTCTTTTCTCAGCCTTTCTTCTTCCAAGGCCAACCTTGCAGCCTCTTCTTTTTGCTGTTTTTGCAGCAAGGTTGCCTTTTCAAGCTCTATCAGCTCCTCTAATGGTAGCAGGAGTACATCTTCGAAGCAGCCCCTAGACTGACAAGTCTATCAATTACCTCCACTCTTCTTCTATTGTTGACTGCCTCTTGGTTGGCTGCAGCTGCTTTTGTACTTGCAGCTAACAGTTTCCCAGTTGGCAGTCTTCCTTTCCTTCTGAGCTTCTCCAACTTTCTTCTTCCTGAAGCTCTTCCGAAGTCATCTTCCTCTTGCCTTTTATGTCTTCGGAAGTGCTAGACTTTGGTGGTTCTTGGATAGAAGATCCAGGTTGGGTAGTGGAGGTAGGAGCTGAGGTCAATGCAGATGTTATAGCTAATGGTTGGCTGAGAAAGTCCTCCCTATTAACCTCAGATGCAAGTTCCAGAATTGCATCTGTGACTATTAGATCATCGGAAAGAGAAAATAGTCCTTCCGCAGCAGCAATCTCAGCTTCGGAAGTTTGTGTTGGTTCTTCCGAGGCTTCGAATTGTGCTTCGGAAGTCTGTGAAAACACACCTTCTGTCCCAACTGTTTCAGTTGCTGGGCCATCAGTCCTAGTTTCCCCTTCGAAATCAATCTCAGGTTCCACTTGGGCCTTAGGTTGACCAACTTCCTCAACAGTGGTAGGAGGTGCATTCAACCTCTGAAGCTCTTGAGCTCCAAAGTAAATCACAGACATATCTGGACTGGGTTGTTCAATCAGGGACTCTAAAAGGAACTTGTTGAAGATCCTATTTAGATCCTGAAGCATCCTTTGATCCACTTGAAACACAACTGGAGGAGGCTCAGGGAAGATGGCAGCTTGTTGTCTTGAGCTCAAAGAAGTAAGAGCTTGACTGATGGTATCCTGTCTTTGGCTTTGTCCCTCAACATTCTCCCCCTTTTTGGTAGCATCATCTTGAGAGGTAGATGAGCTAGAGGAAGAGGTCAAGGAGACCTGAACTGGTACATGCCTAACAGATCTCTCAATCTGTGTCTCAGCTAGTTTGGCCTTGAGACTTTCAATCTCAAGTTGCTGAGTGGCAGACCTATCCTCTAAAGTCTTAACCTTTGATTCAAGGTTTGAGACTTTAGAAAGTAGGTCTCTTATGGTGAGTTGCATACTTCCCTCATCTTCTTTTGAAGAATCACGGGGAGATGAGGTAACATACCTGGTATGTTCATCCTCACCACCAGATGTGGTTTCTTGGCACCCTGGTTTCCCTTGCACAATGATGTCTCTTTCAGAGGCATCATAGGGCATGGTTGCCGTAGATTCAGTCTGACTGTCGTTACCACTGTCCTGAGGATCCATTGAGGCTCCTTCAGTAGTGGCAGCTGAATCTACATGAGTCCCCTCCACATCAGTGGGACTCACCTCAGTAGGGCTTTGCTGGTGTGGGCTAGAGACAAGAGGTTTCTCTAGGCTCTGTTGATCCTTAATAGGGTGTAGTGGATCAACTTCATCGCCTTTGAGAGACATAGTCTCTTCACCAGCTCCGGTCAATAGGTCAGTGAAAGAAAAGGAATGAAGACCTAAGGACCCGGGACTTTGATCAATGTCAAAAGGCATTGAGCTGTCCCTTGGTGGCTGCTCAGGGGAGTATAGAGACTCACCCTGAGGGCTATCAGCTGGGGTTTTGGGCTCATGGGTCTGAGACTGAGGAGACTCAAGACCCATATTGAGGTCAATAGTGAAGGATTGGTGGACCTCTGGCTGAGTGGGAGCCCCTTGTTCCACTCTAGCCTTTTTGGTTTGAAGAGGAGGGGCTTGTTCAATCAGAGTAGATTGAACAAGGGTTCGTTTGGTACGTCTCTGGTAGGTGACAGTGATGGGAGGAGAAGGTAGATTTGGAATGGTGAGGGTAGTTGCTGGTGTGGGTTCATCACCTGTGGGGTTAACAGGGATGTCACCAGGAGCCGTTGGCTCAATCATACCTGGAAGTAGTGCGGTATCCCTTCCAGTGTAGTTGGTAGACACTCTCTTCAAGACTTTGAAGATGGTCGGCCTCATTTGGGGAGCAGACAGAGCAGCTGCACAGACAAGCTTACCCTGATCTAGCTCGCAGTTGATTATGTGCTGGAGAAATCTGGGATACATAAAGAATGTGTCCCTTTGCAGATTTCCCATAAGGTTAGTCAGCACAAACCTTGAG
This sequence comes from Flaveria ramosissima, assembly GCA_025215565.1. Taxonomy (NCBI): domain Eukaryota; kingdom Viridiplantae; phylum Streptophyta; class Magnoliopsida; order Asterales; family Asteraceae; genus Flaveria; species Flaveria ramosissima. The sequence goes on along the minus strand of CM046043.1, from coordinate 19,473,813 downwards.
TAGTTGAAGCGAAGGCCTTGTACCAACCCATGAACTAAGCACCCGAGTTCATAGGGAATTTGATCCCATCCCCCGGATTTGTTAGATAGACAGTGAAGAACCACATGCAGCAGGAACTTCCACTTGTAGGAGAAGTTGAATTTGTAGACTGTTGACCTGCTTACATCTCCACCGTATCCCATTTGGAGATAAGAACTATCTAACTCAGATTTGGGGAATTCCGTCGGTGCGCCTTCATCATGGAGCTCAAGATGCTCCCTGATGATCTGTTCAGTGATGACCAACTCTTGGCCACAAACACTTGACCTAATAGCACGAACCCCATTTAGGGTTTCAATCCGACCATTTGCCCAAAATTCGGACATTTGGTTGGAGTAGATGGTAGGGTTTACGGTCAAGGCTGTGTAGTATGAAGATTGGGCTAAGAAAGAAATGATATCAGAGAAGTCAGCATCCCTTGACGAGTCAAGGAGTGCGACCTGGTTGTGCTGAGGGTTTAAGGCCATTTGAGAAAGATAGCAGTAGAAAGTTCTGAGTAAGGTAAATTGGAGAAGAAGAAAGCTTTTAGGGCAGTGAATTTGGTAAAAAGAGTGTAAGTGATTAACCGGAAGTATTTAAATGGGTGAAATGGCGGTTTAAAGGGTGGTTTGGATAAGATGATGTGAGGGTTCAGTGGATGATGTGACAAGGGCGGTAAGGTTAGACCATTTAAATAATCCGACATCATTAACAAAATCTTTACTTTTTACAGAGTGGGGCCCAAAAGATTTCCGTTACACAGTAAAATCTTTCTTCCGAGCATAAAGTATTTCCGAAGGTAATGTTCTTCCGAAGGCAAATGTACTTCCGAAGGTAAATTACTTACTTCCGAAAACACATGTTGCTTTCAGGTGGAATGTATTAAGTGCTTCGGAAGTAGATCTGAGATGAACTCAATCGCTTCTTCCGAGACTTAGTATTCTTCCGAGAAGAAAATTATCCTATGAGAAATTTGCTTCGGAAGTTATGCTAGATATCTTCCGAGGGCAAATTTCTCTTCGGAAGAACTTATACTTAGTTAAATAAGAAAGGATCTTTTGTAACAGGGCTTAGATTGTATTGACATAAGACTTTACATATTGAAAAGGTTTTCAATTGAGATTAACTAATCAATGTTTATCATCCCAATAGCTGTAATGAGATATTTAAATCTTTGTTCATCAAATGCTTTGGTGAACAAATCAGCATATTGTTCATTTGAATCAACTTTGATTAGTTTTATAAGATTTTTCTCATGAATATCTCTAATGAAATGATACCTGATATCAATGTGCTTTGTCTTAGAGTGCTTCACTGGATTTTCAGTGATGGATATAGCACTGTTGTTGTCAATGTGGATAGGAGTGCTCATGAAGTTGAATCCATAGTCAATCATCTGGTTTTGAATCCACAGCAGCTGAGCACAGCAACTTGCAGCACCAATGTATTCAGCTTCAGCAGTTGATGTAGAGACACAAGATGGTCCTTCCACCAAGAAATTGACATCCACCTGATGTTGATTTCTTGTTGATGTTGCAGCCACCATAATCACTATCAGAGTAACCATAGAGATTAAAATCACTATTTCTTGGATACCAGAGACCTAACTTAGGTGCTCCTTTGAGGTATCTGAGGATTCTCTTGACAGCAATTAGGTGAGACACCTTTGGAGCAGCCTGATATCTTGCACAAATGCAAGTTGCAAACATGATATCAGGTCTACTTGCTGTGAGATACATCAGAGAACCAATGATTGCTCTATACTGATGTTGATCAGTATCCTCCCCCTCAGAATCAGGGCATAAATCATGGTTTCTGGGTATGGGTGTCTTTGCTGCTTTACAATCCTTCATATCAAATCTTTCTAAGATATCATTGACATACTTAGATTGATTGATGAAAAACCCTTCCTTCAGTTGCTTTACCTGAATTCCAAGGAAAAAGTCCATTTTTCCCATAGAACTCATCTCGAACTTCTTCTTCATAATGCTCTCAAAGTCTTTGCACATTTGGTCATTTGAGGAACCAAATATGATGTCATCGACATAGACTTGAACTAGCAAAATGTCTTTCCCAGACTTTCTGATGAAGAGAGTCTTGTCAATGGTACCTCTAGTATAACCATTCTTCAGAAGAAATTGAGACAATGTCTCATACCACAGCCTAGGTGCTTGGTGCAGCCCATATAGAGCTTTATCCAACTTGCACACATAGTTTGGGTGCTGTGGGTCTTCAAATCCTGGAGGCTGGCATACGTAGACTTCCCTATCTATATCCCCATATAGAAAGGCACACTTGACATCAAGCTGGTAGACAGTGAAATTCTTGGATGCAGCATAAGCAAGGAAGATCCTAACTGCCTCAAGTCTTGCAACAGGTGCAAAGACATCAGTATAATCAATTCCTTCCTCTTGAGTGTATCCTTGAACCACCAGTCTTGCCTTGTTCTTGATAATCAAGCCTCTGTCATCTCTTTTGTTTCTGAATACCCACTTGGTGCCTATAGGTACTTGACCAGATGGTAGCGGACATAGGTTCCAAACCTTTTGTCTTTTGAATTGAAGCAGCTCCTCTTGCATTGATTCAACCCAGCTACTATCTTTCAAGGCATCTTCCACCTTCTTGGGTTCCATTTGGGATAAGAAGCATGAGTACAAGCAGACATTCCCATTGTGAGTTTGTCCCCTTGTTCTCACACCCTCAGAGACTTCCCCTATGATGTTTTCAGCTGGATGAGTATTGTGAATTCTAAGTCTTGGAATCACCTCCAGTTGCAAAGACAAGTCCAAGTTGGACATATTTTGCTCCGGAGCTTGAATACTTGGTCCAGCTGTTGTTTCAATCTCATTCAATGAGGACTGATTGAATGAAAGAGAAACATCATCATTTCTTTGCTGTGAAGCATCATTAACAGTTGCCTGTTCCTTCAAAATGCTGCTTCCATCAGCTTGGTGTTGTGCAGGATCACCTGAGGAGACTTGAAGATCATCAGGTGAATCCCTTGTTGAAGTTCCACTATTTCTTGAAATGGTTATGCTGTCAGATCTTTCAATAGTGGGAACTTGATTTGTTGTAGCTCTTGGAGAACTTGGAGCAGGTCTGGGAAGCTCAAACAGTTGATCTTCATCAGAATTGCTTTGAGCACCTGTTCCAGCTGAAACATTCTCACAAGATGGTTTAGAATAGTTTGGAAACAATTCTAAATCAAAAATATGATCAGGGCCATTCCCCCTAACACAAGGAGTGTGCTCATTAACTACAATGTTGGAGGATTCCTCAAATTGTTGGTTTTTAATATTATAAACCCTGTAAGCTTTAGAATAGGAGGAATATCCAACAAAGATAGCATCATCTAACTTTTCAGCAAATTTTGCCAAATTGTCTTTTGTAGGACCTTAGAAAGCCAATGAACGGTGGCCTCTTGTTCCATAACTCATAAGGGGTCTTTCCATGTGGCTTTACTACAAGAACTCTGTTCTGCACATAGCATGCAGTGCTGACTGCCTCTGCCCAGAATGTTAGAGGCAGCTTTGAATCAGCTAACATAGTCCGAGCAGCCTCAATAAGTGTCCTATTTCTCCTCTCAGCAACACCATTTTGTTGAGGAGTTCTAGGAGCACTGTATTGTCTGGCAATCCCTTTTGAGTTACAAAATGAGTCAAGAACAAAGTTCTTAAACTCAGTCCCTTGATCACTTCTATTATTTTAACCTTGTGATCAACTTGATTTTCTATTTTAAAATAAAAGATTTTAAAGTTTCAGCAGTTTCATCTTTAGTTCTTAAAAAGAATACCCATGTAAATCTAGTAAAATCATCAACTACCACAAGGCAATATGATTTCCTTCCAATGCTCATTATACTTGTGGGACCAAATAGATCCATGTGCAATAAGTGTAATGGAGTAGTGATAGAGTTAACAACTTTGGATTTATGAGAAGACCTGTGTTGTTTCCCTTTCAGGCAAGCAACACAGTTATCTTTGCAGAAAAATTCCTTTTTAGGCAAACCATGTACCAAGTTATTTTTAGCCAATTTATTCATTGTCTTAAAATTGACATGACACATTCGTTTATGCCATAGTGTTGACTCATCACTATCAGCTTTGGAAAGAAAGCATGATACTTCTCCCATTGGGGAAGCATTGTTCATATCAAGCTTGTACATATCCCCTCTCCTGGGAGATCTAAGAAGCACCAATTCCTGAGGAATTGTCATCCCAGGTTTGAGGATGATGCACTCATGTTCTGTGAAAAGCATTTGATGCTTTTGATCACAAAACTGAGAAACACTTAACAGGTTGTGTTCAAGCTGTTTGACAAAATTAACTTTGTCAACTTTTAACTTTCCATTGGATATACTTCCTCTGCCAGAAATATATCCTCCGGCCTCACCTCCAAACTGGACAGGACCTCCATCATAATGTTGAAATTGTTGAAGGAGAGATCTGTTCCCTGTCATGTGCCTGGAGCATCCACTATCTACAATCCAAATGTTGTTATTCTTGTCATATGGATGTCCCTGCACATAAGGTGAGATAATTAGTTTTGATTGGAAACCCAAGCCTTGTTGGTCTTGGGTTCTTCCAATGAGAGTGACATGATTGAACCAAAATTTATGCATGGGGGTTCAATAGATGTCTTTGAAGAAGAGGTTTGGGCTACAGCATCTTCCTTGATCTTCCATTCCATCCCTTGGTTGATCATAGAAGATGAGCTTGATGAAGCTTTTGTAGCTTGGCATTCTTCCGAAGCTTCTTTCTTTTCGGAAGAGACCTTCACCACCTTTTCTTCCGAAGCAGTCTTCTTCTGGGATGGTTTCAAGGGGACTCTTTTGTGAGTCTTTGCAGCTTTCACTTCCGAAGCCTTTTTCCTTTCGGAAGAAGAGTTTTCTTCCGAGAGAAGCCTTGCTTCGGAAACAAGCTTTCCCTTTTTCATCACTTGAACCATTTGATATGGTCCAAATGTGAAACCTTCCCTGACTCCTTCTCTTTTAACATTATTTGCATAATGTGTGCTAGCAGGATTGTAGTAACAATCTTTAGCCATGTGGTTTTGCAGACCACACATTATGCATGCAATGTTAATTTTCTGGGAATTAGAGGGTTGCTGTTTCTTGTTCTTTTTCTCCTCATCAGCAACCTTTCCCTTTAACTTCTGATCCTTTGGTAGGATAGGAGTACTGGTACTATACTCCTTTCCTGAATCAGAAGGTCCAACCACCTGAAATCCTGCTGATATGAATACACCCTTTTGCTTTGGGTCTATCTTCAGCTTGGATTCAGCCACCTTCTTGGCAGTTTTTCTGGCTGCTTTAGCCCTGCTTCTTCTGGCTTTGGTGGTCAGGGTTTGATCATCATTGGCCGGGAGGGCACAATTACCTGTTCCTTCCCTGTGATGGTCATGGTCTCCACAGTTGCATCACTCTTTGACTCTTTACAAGGTGGGTCAACAGATGGAACCTCTTGCTCTTCAGTACCACACCTTGGTTGTCTTATAGACTCATAAGAGTGTGGTGGAGCAATTTCATTGGTTCCCAACCCACTTTTGTTTTGATAGCAAAGTTTGGAGTGAGAGGATGATGCAAGTATGGCTTGGAAGTTTTGCTCAGAAATAGCATACTTCCTGGCTTGAGCCTCAGCTGTGACAAGCTGGGCTTGAGCCTCAGTCAATTTGGATATTAAATCCTTGATTTGAGTCTTGTAGTTGGTGTGTTCATGTTTTAAAAGAGATACAGTTTTCTCTAACTCCTCAATTTTCTTTTGGTAGTCAGATTCAGCTCTTTTAAAGTCAGATTTTAGCACATTTAAAGACTCAATATCGGATTTAATTTCCATATTGTAGTCCTGGTACAATTTAACCTTAGCAATACAAGCAGGGGTACAGAGATGTTCATATACCTTATTTTCATCTGTTCCTGCCATGAGTGCTTGAGCAGGAGTCACATCTTGAACCATAAAGCTCCAGTCAACTTCTTGAGCCATTGCTGCTGTTTCAGTTGACTTTCCGTTGGGCTTTGGTGTAGAAGGATGTGTGGAGGCCTGTGAGGTTCCCGGGTTGGACTTGGGAGCCTTGCATTCCCTTGCAAAATGGCCAAGCTGGTTACAGTTGTAACATTTAGCCTTGCTTTTGTCAAACCCAAACTTGCTAGTGATTGGGTTTTGAGGGAATTGCCTTCCAGTTCTCTTAAAGAACTTCTTCGCTCTGTAGGTTAGAAGAGCCATTTGCTGGACAATGTCCACATACTCTATGTCATCTGGACTGAAGCACTCAAGATCATCAAAGCAGAATTGATGATCATTGGAGTGTCCACTCCCTGAGACAAACGCACAGCCCTCCTGAAAGGAGCTTTGCTGAGCTTGATGAGACCTTGGAGTCTCAGGGAATGTGATGTAAGGCCCAGATGAACAAGATGGCTGCTGGGTGTATGACAGGTACTGCTGAGACTGGGAGATACCTGAGCCTTCAGCAACCATTAAAGCGTTGCTAGCAGGAAGGCTCAAGGGTCTGCTTGCTTGGTGACCCTTCTTACTTTCCATTTCCAAACGGTATCCATCAAGGATCCCATAGAGTTCGGTCATGGTGAGTGTGTTTAAATTCTCTGTTCTCTTGATGGAGACACAGTAGAAAGTCCACTCATTGGGTAGAGCACTCATGAACTTTCTGGTAAGGTCTCTAAGTTCTTGAGTGATTCCCACAGATTGGAGGGAGGAGATAAGATCCATATACCTGAAATATTGCTGGCTAAAAGTTTCTCCAGCAACATAGGTGAAGTTCTCAAACTGCTGCTTCAGTGAGTCCTTCTTTGAATCATTAGAGCTTGAGTACATTTGAGCAAGAGCATCAAAGAGTTCTTTGGCTGACTTACAATGCTCAAACCCCACCATGATGGAGTTTGGGATTGCAGTCATGAGAACAGTCATAGCATTGCTGTCTATGTCAAGCTTCTTCCTGTCTTCATCGGAGTAGTCTTCAACGGCCTTCTCGATCATGGCACCGTTTCCACCAGCAACTTTTGGCTTGTACGGGCCATTAACGATGGACTGCCACATCTTGCTATCCTGGTATCTGATGAAGCCTTCCATTCTTCTGCTCCAAGACCGACTGAAGTTTTCAGGGTCGATGATGGGAGCTTTGGTCATCGTTCCCATTTCAACTTCAGATTTGATGAGGGCCATTTTTGAGTGAGGTATAAGGAGGAGTGAAAAACTGGTTGATTAGGATGGTAAGATCTCACAATCAAGAGCCTAAAAAGCTCTGATACCAATTGCAGGATCGGGTTTTGTCACTTAACACTTGTAATTCTCTCAAACTCACTTATAATATCACTCAAACAAGATGAAGCAATGCCTTTAACAAGAGTTGATAATAATATAATAAGTAATCAAAGGAACAAGCAGAAGTATTTTCAAGGTACTTGTATATATTACTTCTCAACTCAAGATTACAAGACACTTACAAGCATGAACAAGAGTTACAATGAGAAACTATATATACTAGATCCTACAGCCGGTTATACTTGATACCAGCTGGAAACCTACGACTAAAGCATATACTACAATGCTATAGTTAAGGTATCTTAGATAAAGTATTATCTAAGATATGGTAGTCATGACATGTCCATGACTTACCTTTTGTCACCAACTAAAGATGGCAACTGTACTTAACATAAAAAGGTAAACAGTAGATTAAAGTATGGTCAACTACATGGCTTTTGAGAAAACGCCATGCAGTATCTCAGAGATTTGCAGCGGACTGTCAGACAGACCATACTTATGTCTACTGGATAATAGAAGTGTCTTCCGAAGGTTAACTGGCTTCGGAAGAACAAGTTCTTCCGAAGCCACTTATACTTCGGAAGATGCTTCTATGCTTCCGAGGCTTTGAGGACTTCTTATACTTCGGAAGTTGACTTCAGAACTTTGTCTTCAAGTCTTGATTCTTCGGAAGTAGTAACTTCTTTATCTTCGGAAGTTGGAGTTTTCCTTCGGAAGTGTATTTTACACTTAGACTTCGGAAGAGCTCCTTCTTCCTTCGGAAGTCCACACACTTGGCTTCGGAAGTCCTTTGTATGTTGTACTCAAAATCTTCTAAGTGACATGGTTTTGGTTGCAACAGCCTCTCTAGATCCAACAACAACTTTGCTTCCGAGACAAGTTTCTTTCTTCATCACTTGAACCATATGATAGGGTCCAAATGTGAACCTTCCTTGACTCCTTCCTTTTTAACATTATTTACATAATGTATGCTAGCAAGATTGTAGTAACAATCTTTGGCCATGTGGTTTTGCAGACCACACATTATACAGGCAATGTTAATCTTCTAGGAACTTAAGGATTGGTGTTTCTTGTTCTTATTTTCTTTATCAGCAATCTTTCCCTTTAACTTTTGATCCTTTGGTAGGACAGGTGCTGGTACTACACCCCTTTCCTAAATCAGAGTTTCCTACCACTTGGAATCCAACTGAGATGAACACACCCTTTTGCTTTGGGTTTATCTTCAGCTGGACTCAGCCACTTTCTTGGCAGTTTTTCTGGCTGCCTTAGCTCGGCTTCTTCTGGTTTTGGTGGTCAGGGGTTGATCATCACTGGTAGGAATGGGTAAAATTACCTGGTTCTTCCATGTGATGGTCTCCATAGTTGCATCACTCTTTGACACATGGGAAGGTGGGTCAGCAGATCGAACCTCTTGCTCTTCAGTACCACACCTTGGTTGTCTAATAGACTCGTAAGAGTGTGATGGAGCAATATTATTGGTTCCCAACCCACCTTTGGTTTGATAACAAAGTTTTGAGTGAGAGGATGATGCAAGAAGGGCTTAGAAATTTTTCTAAAAAATAGCATGCTTCCTGGCTTGAGCCTCAGCTCTGACAAGCTTGGCTTAAGCCTCAAACAATTTGGATATTAAATTCTTGATTTGAGTCTTGTAATTTGTATGTTCATGTTTTAACAAGGACACAATTTTCTCTAACTCTTCAATTTTGTGTTGATAGTCAGATTCAGCCCTTTTAAAAGCAGATTTTAAATGTTTAAATACTAAATATCGGATTTAATTTCCATATTGTAGTCCTGATATAACTTAACCTTAGCAATACAAGCTGGAGTACAGATATGTTAATATAACTTGTTGTCATCTGTTCCAGCCATGAGTGCTTGAGCAGGAGTTACATCCTGTACCATGAAGCTCCAATCAACTTCTTGAGCCATAGCAGCTGTCTCAGTTGACTTTCTAGTAGCTTTTGGTGTAGAGGGATGTGTGGAGGCCTGTGGGGTTCCCGGATTTGACTTGGGAGCCTTGCATTCCCTTGCAAAGTGGCCAAGTTGGTTATAGTTTTAACATTTGGCCTTTGTCTTGTCAAACCCAAACTTGTTGTTAGTTGAGTTCTGGGAAACTGCTTTCCAATTCTCTGGAAGAACTTCTTTGCTCTCTAGGTTAACAGAGCCATCTGTTGGACTATATCCACATACTCCACATCATTTGGCTGAAACACTCTAGATCATCAAAGCAATACTAAATAGTCACTATAGTGCCTATTTCTTGAGACAAAGGCATAACTGTCATGCAAAGAACTTTGCTGAGCCTGTTGAGACCTTGGAGTCTCAGGGAATGTAATGTATGGCCCAGAAGAACAGGATGGCTGCTGGGTGTATGTCAGGTACTGTTGAGGTTGGGGGGTCCTGAGCCTTCAATAACCATTAAAGTGTTGCTAGCAGGAAGGCTAAAGGGTCTGCTTGTCTGATGGCTTCTCTTGTTCTCCATCTCTAAACGGTATCCATAAAGGATGCCATAAAGTTCAGTCATGGTGAGGGAGTTCAGATTTTCTGTCCTCTTGATAGAGATACAGTAGAATGTCCACTCATTTGGGAGTGCACTTATGAATTTTCTTGTGAGATCTCTCAATTCAAGGGCAATTCCCACGGACTGAAGGGAGGAGATAAGATCCATATACCTGAAGTATTGCTGGCTGAGGGTCTCTCCAGCAATATAAGTGAAATTATCAAACTGTTGCTTCAGGGAATCCTTCTTGGAGTCATTGGAGCTGAAGTACATCTGCGATAGTGCATGAAACAGTTCGTTAGCTGACTTGCAATGCTCAAACCCCACCATGATGGAGCTAGGTATAGCAGTCATTAGAACAGTCATAGCATTACTATCAATGTCCAGCTTCTTTCGGTCTTCATCAGAGTAGTCTTCTACATTCTTCTCTATCAAGGCACCATTTCCACCTAGTGCTTCCACCTTTGGTTTGCAAGGGCCATTGAAAATAGATTGCCACATTTTGCTATCTTGATATTTGATGAAGCCTTCCATATAACTGCTCCATGATCTAAAGTTTTCACGGCTTATGATGGGTGATTTAGTCATCGTCCCCATCTCAACTTTAGACTTTTGATTGAGGGTCATTTTTTAGTGTGGGTAAGAAGGAGTGAAAAACAGGTTGATTTGGATGCTAAGATCTCACAATCAAGAGCCTTAGAAGCTCTGATACCAGTTGCAGGATCGGTTTTTATCACTTAACACTTAATTTTTCTCTCAAACTCACTTGAAACCCACTCGGTTCAGATGATACTGCAAAATCCCTTCTAAGATTTGATAATAATATACTAAGTAACAAAGAACACAATGAAATAATTTTCAAGGTACTTGTATATATTACTTCTCAACTCAAAGTATTACAAGACTCTTACAAGCATATTACATGAGTTACAATGAGAAACTATATATACTAGATCCTACAGCCGTATATACTTTGATACCAGCTAGAAACCTATGACTAAAGCATATACTACAATGCTAAAGTTAAGGTATAGTATAGATAAGTATTATCTAAATAAGGTAGTCATGACATGTCCATGACTTACCTTTTGTCACCAACTAAAGGTAGTAACTATACTAACTGATAAAAGGTGAAAAGTGGAATAAAGTATGGTCAACTACATGGGCGTGGGAAAGCGCCATGAAGTATCTCAGAGACTTGTAGTGGAGTGTCAGAAGGGCCATACTTATGTCCACTAGTTCATAGTAGTGTCTTCCGAAGGTTAATTTGCTTCGGAAGAACTTGTTCTTCCGAAGCCACTTATACTTCGAAAGCGGCTACTTCTTCCGAGGCTTGAGGACTTCTTCATATCTTTACACTTCGGAAGTTGAATTCTTGATTTGTTCCAAGTCTTGAACTTCGGAAGAGCCAAGACTTTGTCTTCGGAAGCTGGAGTCTTCCTTTGAAAAATGATCTTCGGAAGTTCTGTTCTTTGGCTTCGGAAAATTGCATTTGTCGTTGAAAGTTCTGTACTTAGCTTCGAAAGACCTTTATAAGTTGTACCAAAATTGTCTAAGTGTTTGGTTTTGGTTGCACCAGCCTTTCTACATCCAATAGTTTTCTATCTCAAATCATATATATGATTGTCAAATCTCGTAGTTATTAGTCTAATCCATGGATAGGGCAATTCACTACCATTAACAACACCTTAATTAAACCCTTGAGCCTACCCATGTAAGTCAAATTAAGCATTTTATTTTTATCATCAATAAGCAAGGTGGTGTTATGCTTCTTGGCTATCTTTATATATGAGTCTTTTTTCCTTCTACCCAGCGTCCCGAAAACCAATATTTGACTTGCATGAGGTTGCTCTAGCATGCGTGGAGTGGAAGTATACTGAATAAGAAGATATATATAAGCATAGTGATATGTTAATAATTATATATATTTATAATATATATTTCGTTGCATTTTAAGTTATTTTTGTTACAAAATTCATAATTTAGAAAGTTATTTGTGTTTTCTTTGAATTTTATAATTATCAAATAAAGCTCGATGATTTTTGTAAAGAAAACCCAAGATTTGAAAAAGTTAAAGTGGATATTATGCTATGACCATATTGAAGCTGAATATGCCCATATAAGGTGTCAAATTCCAAATAACTCGTTTCTAAAGCTGAATATGGTCATATCACTTTAGATATGGGCATATTCCGGCATAAAACGGGTTTATAACCCCATTACACCTCATTTACAAAACAACTTTCATTTCTTTCAAAACCTTAGCATCCCTCAAACCCTAAGTGTTTTTGAGCATTTCTCAAGATTTTTTGAGAGATTTAAAAGCCAAGATTGAAGATTTCATATTTTCAAGAAGGATCTAACATCATCGATCCTATTTTTGCTCAAAATTGGTTGGAATTCCTCTAGATCTACTATGAGTTCTTTTATGTTCTTGAGTTTTGGTGTGTCTTTTTGTATGCCTAATAGGCTAAACTCTTATTATTATCACTTGGATTAAATGAAACTTAGCATGAGTTAAAAACTTGTATGTGATTCTTGGTGTTGTTTATGTTAATGGCATGATAAAACTTGATTAATCTTCAATGAATATGTGTATTTGTTCTAGTTTGATGAAATGCTCAACCTTGTGGGTGTTGTAAACATGTTATGTCGGAATACCTCATGTTCTTGCAACATCTATGTATATGATTGCATCTTGTGTGTGTAAATTTATGGCATTTGACTAGAAATGGTGAATGAAAGTTGAGGGTTTAGTAAAATTGGACAAATGTGCATCCTTATGCTTATGTTTTAGAAAACCATGGTGTATGTCATGAATCTCTCTTGTCATTGGTCATAGATTGATTTTGTAATTGTGGTTTGTTGTTCATGAGTTAAGAGTTGTTATAATTTTAATCTATTTTACGCAAATTGAGGTGGTTGTCGTGTGTTTTGTGTAAACTTTCCAAAAAATTATGAAATTAGGTAACCCTATGGGGAGTTTAATTCATCTTTAACATTGACATAATTGTACTATTATTTCCTTATCGCATAACTTTAGGTTGTTATTATGTATTTATTGTTTTAGCTTTTCAAATGATCATATGTCTAGATATCTTTGACGGGGGTTTAGTCTACTTCCATGTATCATGTGTAAAAGATGGTCTCTATAACACCCGGTTATTTCTTTTGAAGCCAAAGAAAGAAGAAAAGAAATAAAGTCCAAGTTAAGGGACCAACGTCGCCAAAAAGGACAAAAGTATGGAAGGGTGGGTGTAAAGGGGGGCATGGCGGCCCACTCTTCCCCCCTCCCCATATTCATTCTACTCGGCCAAAGAGAGAGAGGAAGGGAGAAAAGGGCAAAAACTTAGGGTTTTTGAAGAATCAAGGTGCAAAAGTCGAAGTCAAGCGGGTTTGTGAGAAGCTCTACCCGAAGAGGCAGCTTACATGAGTTCTAGGACCCCTATTTTACGAGTTTTTAACTGATTTTTGGGGATGGAATGCATATGAAACCGTTTTTGGTCGTGTTGGGTGTGTACCCGCTTGTGTGTGTGGTGTGCGATCAGGTGGGGTTCGGATTTGGGCATGTTATGTTTGAATGGTGATGTGAATGTGTTTCTAAGGCTTAGGATGGGTGGTTTGAGCTTAGAACAGGTTAGAAAATGGTCGGAGGCTGAAATCTGCAGTTAGGGTTCGAAGAAGACTACATTCTGCACCCAGCTAGGGCTCATGCGACTAGAAACCATGAGACCGAATGGCATGCGAATGGAGGCCATACGGCCGAAAGGCATGCGAATGAAGTCCATGCGCCTGAATGCCATGCGACTGAGGGTCATACGCATGGGAGTCATGCGACCGGAGTTCATGCGCCTGAAAGGCATGCGATTGAAGGTTATGCGACTGAAGGCCATACGGCCGAATGGTCATGCGACTGAAGGTCTCACGACTGAAAGTCATGCGACTGAAGGCTATGCGACTGAGGGTCCATACGCCTAAGTGTTCATGCGTCTGGAAGCTCTCCATACACCTAAGTGTTCATTCGCCCCATAGTGTCCATACGCCTAAGTGTTGTCATGTGCCTGGAAGGCCATGCGACTGAATAGTGCCCATACGCCCAAATAGGGCTCATGCGCCCGAAAGAACTCAGTTTATTTCCTGATTCTCGGGAGAAAAGAGTAAATGTAGGCTTTGACTTGGGTGGTTCCCGGGGGTATGTAAGTTGACTTTTTGAGGTCATAGTTGATGTTATGGGCGATGTGTGATGTGATGTATGATTGATATCTACGCATGATGATGTGTTATTGATGATGTTTGATGATTTTGTACTATTGTATGATTGTATGTTATGTTCCTTATTACGTATGATGATGTGACTTTAAGTGGTGTGATATTGTTAATGTACGATTGTATGATTGTATGATATTGTTAACGAATGAAAAGCTTTGCAAGCAAATGAAAGGAGGTTCACAACTCATTGAGGGTTGTTAGCTCAACTGTGTGTGTCTACAGCGTGCGATTTTGGCTAACTCATAAGGGTTCATACACACAGTAAGAGTTCGGTCTCGGTGACTGCTCCAATACGTGCGATTTCCTTATTACTGTGTTTTATACAGCGTGCGATTTTGGCTAACCCATAAGAGTTCACACACAAAGGGGGAGTCTGTCCTACTGACCACTCCATACATGCGAAACGGGGTCCTTGTCGCTTAACCCTAGATGAATTGCTTGGTGCTCTAGAGGGGGGTTAAGTACAGGACCTAGATAGAAGTGAAAGATAATAAATGTGTGCAAAGTGCGATAAGTACGAAATGTGCGAAATGTACGATATGTACGAAACGAACGATGATGAAGATAATAATTATTACCTTGATGTACGTATGATGTGTGATCACGTGCGATAGTAATGAAAATGCTTAATTAATGAAAGGTAATGTAATGTTTTATAAAACTAGACTCACTCAGCAACGCTGACTTTTTAGCATTTTCCAGTTGACAGGTAAATGTTGCTGAGGATGGCACGAGACGACTACTTGGGTTATTTTGGATGGCATCCATTTTTATAATGCTTTTGTGATGTAATGCAACAAGTATTTTGTAATTCGATAACGATGTACTATTTTGAAAAGCTTTATAATGATGAAATGTTTTTTTTAATGTTTCCGCTGCAATGATTTATTTAAGTTAATGTAAATATATGTTTTATGTGCGATGAATGGCCAGCTGTAAGCGTTCCGGGAATGGGGCCTTACAAGTTGGTATCAGAGCCAAAGTTTAAGTGCTACGGGTATGTTTTCAAAATAAACCTGAACTTAAACTGAAAATGGGACGGAAAGGGAAGGGATGCCAATCTGAGTAGCTGCGTGCCATTAGGTATTTTCTTAATGTTAATCAGTATTACGTGCGCATGTTATGTGGTTTATGTGTGTATGTAAATTTAGATGCTGATGTAGTCAGGATAGGTAATGCTCGGGGTATGAAGATGAAAGTAAGTGGCTAATCACAACTGGCCACTGTTATTAGGGACTTACTATACTTGACATAAACTGAGTTGTTCCCTTGAATGACCATGATGGTGTTTGAATCTTTCAGTGTGTTAGAGGATGGCCGGTGGTAGATCATCTAAAGCTTCGCGTGGTGGAGGTCGTGGTGGAAGTGGTGCTGAACCGCGGCCCAAAAGAGGAAGACCTAGAGTAGAAAAGGTGGTTCATGAAGAACCCGAGACCCCTCACCCGGAGGGCGGCGATGAGAGTGCTAATTTGAGAGCCTCAGTAAAGGAGGCTGTCGTTCATGAAGTTCATCAGGTCATGCAGACGATCCTACCGTCTGTGGTGACCGAAGTGATAAGGGTTGTACGAGAAGGAGAGAGAAAGTAGAGGAACAGGTCCTCGGGAGGACGCGAGCAGCCGGAAACTGAAATGGTTCTCTTCGATGATAAAGAAGAGGAAGAAGAGCCTGTGCCGGAGGCGGCACGAGACTGCGACTACAGGGCATTTCAAAGATGCAAGCCCCCTACTTTTGATGGTAACGGCACTGCTGCTGGTGCTCACCGGTGGGTGAGGGAGATGGATGTTGTTCTTGATATCAGCGAGTGTCGGGAAGAAAAGAAGGTGAAGTTTGCTGCCCACTCGTTTGTGGACTCGGCTCTGTGTTGGTGGGTCAATATTGTCCAAGCCGAGGGTAGTTGGACAATTGGGAGAATGAGGTGGTTTGAATTGAAGAAGCTGGTAATTGAGGAGTTCTTTCCTCACCGGGAGATGGATAAGGTGGAAATGCAGTTCCTGCAGCTGGAGGCGGGAACGATGACACATCAACAATATACCACCAAATTCAACGAGATGACACGGCTGGTGCCAGATCAGGTGACGCCTCAGTCACGAAAGATTAAGCGGTATATTCAGGGCTTGCCGGCGTATATCCGTAGGCACATGATCGTTGCCCGACCGAGCACGTTTAGGTCGGCGGTTGATTTGGCAGGAAGATTGTATGACGAGCGAGAGGTGGTGGTGGCTGAGGTGAGCAAGATAGGTGGTGGTGACCGGAATTGGAATGGGAAAAGGTTTGGTCGGGGTGGTACCCCGGCGAGTAACAAGAAGGCACGGGTGGTCACACCTGGTGCGGGGTTGAAGAGGTGTGGCAAATGCGGAAAGAAGCATTTAGGAGAATGCAAATGGGGATCAAACGTGTGCTTTAAGTGTGGGAAGCCTGGTCATATGGCTAGAGATTGTGGGGTTATGAGGTGTTACAACTGTGGGGAAAGTGGTCACATGAGTAGGGACTGCAAGAAGCCGAGGGCTGAGGGTTTGGGAGTGAAGAAGGCTGGAGGGGAAGGACAGAGGGCGAACTCCAAGAGCGTTCATGATGACACAGTAGGAGGCTAGGACGGACCCCGATGTGGTGTCAGGTACATTCCTAGTAAACCAAACTTTAACCTCTGTTATTCGATTCTGGTGCTAGTAAAAGTTTTATTTCTGCTGCTTTCTGTGCTAAGGTGCCTGTTAGTAGTAGGACAGTTGATGTGCCTTTTGATGTAGAAACTGCTATAGGTAAGTCTACCAGGACTTCTGAGATGATAGAAGGTTGTGACGTGGAATTAGAAGGTCACAAGTTCCTGTTAGACCCTTCGTGATGACCTTGGGCGGGTTTGACGTGGTCCTAGGAATGGATTGGTTAGCGGACTACGAGGCGAACATTGTGTGTCGCAAGAAGATGATTTGTTTGACAACGCCTGACGGGAGTCGGTGACGGTTTATGGTGATCGGGTCACTACGATTCCTAAAGTGATTTCAATGGCGGTAGCGGGAAAGGGCATGAGGCGGGGATGTAGTGCCTACTTGGCCTACGTACAGGACGTGGATACGCCAACGCCACAACTATTCGATGTACCGGTTGTGTGTGACTTTCCATATGTATTTCCCGAAGACTTACCAGGAGTGCCACCTGACCGTGAGATCAAGTTTCACATTGATTTAATACCAGGAGCTCAACCTGTTGCCAAGGCACCGTATCGATTGGCTCCGACTAAGATGAAGGAGTTGATGGAGCAACTGCAGGAGTTACTTGATAAGGGGTTCATTCGACCGAGTATCTCTCCTTAGGGTGCTCTGGTCTTATTTGTTGTGAAGAAAGACGGTAGCATGAGGATGACTACCGTGAGTTGAATAAACTGACAGTGAAGAATCGATACTCCTTACCGAGAGTTGATGATTTGTTTGATCAACTTCAAGGTGCCAGTTAGTTCTCAAGGATAGATCTTCAATCGGGCTACCATCAGCTGAAGGTGAAAAAGAATGATATCCCTAAAACAGCTTTTCGCACGCGTTATGGTCACTACGAGTTTCTCGTTATGTCATTTGGTTTGAATAACGCACCAGCTGCTTTTATGGACTTGATGAATCGAGTGTGTCAGCCAATGTTGGATAAATCAATGATTGTGTTTATTGATGATATCCTGATATATTAGAAGAGCGAGAATGAGCATGCCAGTAACATTTAAGAGGTGTTGGAGACGTTGAGAAGGAAGAAGTTATATGCTAAATTCTCCAAGTGCGCGTTCTGGTTACGCGAGGTTCAGTTCTTGGGTCACGTGGTGTATCCTGACGGGATTATGGTGGACCCGACAAAGGTGGAGGCGGTGATGCAGTGGAAGTCTCCAACGACGCCATCCGAGATTCGTAGTTTCTTGGGTTTGGCGGGTTATTACAGAAGGTTTATTCAATACTTCTCTAAGATCGCTTCTCCACTCACCAAGTTGACCCGAAAAGAGGTAAAGTTTGTATGGGGTCAAGCTCAAGAGAAGGCGTTTAAGGAGTTAAAGGCGAGATTGACTCAAACTCCTGTTTTGTCGTTACCCGATGGAAGTGAAGATCTGGTGGTTTATTCTGATGCTTCCTACTCGGGGTAGGGTGTGTGTTAATGCAGAGAGGAAAGGTTATAGCCTATGCATCCCGACAGTTGAAAGTTCATGAGGTTAACTATCCTACTCATGACTTGGAGCTAGCAGCCGTGGTCTTCGCGTTAAAGATTTGAAGGCACTACCTGTATGGGACGAAGTGCACCATATTCACTGACCACAAGAGCTTAAAGTACTTCTTCGAGCAGAAAGATTTGAACATGAGGCAAAGGAGATGCTTAGAGCTCATAAAGGACTATGATTGCGAGATCCATTACCATCCGGGCAAAGCCAACGTGGTGGCGGATGCCCTTAGCCGAAAAGAGAGACCCGAGCCGATTTGGGTGAAAGCTTACTAGTTGATCATGACCTTGGATGTGATGAAGCAAGTTAAGGAGTTTCAGGATGAGGCATTGAAAGCAGATCATCATAAGACTCGGTACTTTATCCACCCCGGTGCTACAAAGATGTATCAAGACATGAAGAAAGATTATTGGTGGCCGGGTATGAAGCGCGATGTGGTGGAATATGTTAGTAAATGCCTTACTTGTTTACAAGTGAAGGCCGAGCACCAAAAGCCGTATGGGAAGATCAACCTTTCGATATACCGGAGTGGAAGTGGGAGCACATCACCTTGGATTTTATTACGAAGCTGCCGCGTACCGCGTGAGGGTATGCTGCTATGTGGGTGATTGTTGATCGTTTGACAAAGAGTGCTAACTTCCTACCAATTCGCGAGACATATTCATCTGAGAGGTTGGCGGATCTGTTCATTAAGGATATTGTGACTCGTCATGGTGTGCCGGTGTCTATTGTCTCTTATCGTGATACCCGGTTTACGTCTAAATTTTGGAAGAAATTCCACGACGCAATGGGGACGAGGTTACATATTAGCACGGCTTATCATCCTCAGACGGATGGTCAATCAGAAAGGACGAGTCAGACGCTGGAGGATATGCTTCGGGCATGCATCATTGATTTTGGAGGAAGTTGGGATGACCACTTACCGTTAGCCGAGTTCTCATATAACAATAGTTATCAGGCCAGTATTGGTATGCCTCCTTATGAGATGCTATACGGTAGGAGATGTAGAACCCCTGTTTGTTGGGGTGATATTGGTCGGAAGGAGTTGGGGAGTATTGAGGTGATCGAGGCTACAACTGAGAAGCTGGAAAGGATCAAGGCCTTCATGAAGGCAGCCAAAGATAGATAGAAGTCATATGCTGATAAACAACGTAGACCAATTGGGTTTCAGGTGGGTGATAGACTTATGTTGAAAGTCTCACCTTGGAAAGGTATCATTCGGTTCAGAAAGTGGGGCAAGTTGGGCCCGAGATACATAAGGCCTTTCCGAATCATTGCTCGAGTAGGAGAGGTGGCCTATAGATTAGAATTACTAGAGGAGTTAAGTGGAATTCACCCGTCATTCTATGTATCTCATCTGAGGAAATGTTTAGCAGACGAGGATATGGTTGTACCATTGGAAGATATCAAGGTAGATGAACGGCCCAATTATGTAGAGCAACCAGTGGCGATCATTGATCGTAAAGAGAAGAGGTTGAGGAATAAAATGGTTCCTCTTGTGCGCGTGCAATGGAAGCACAGAAATGGATCGGAGTCTACGTGGGAGACTGAAGAGGAGATGAGACAGCATTACCCACAATTGTTTGAGGAATAACAGGTTTCGGGGACGAAACCTATATAAGGGGGGTGGACTTGTAACACCCGGTTATTTCTTTTGAAACCAAAGAAAGAAGAAAAGAAATAAAGTCCAAGTTGAGGGACCAATGTCGCCAAAAAGGACAAAAGTATGGAAGGGTGGGTGTGGAGGGGGGCATGGCAGCCCACTCCTCTTCCCCCATACTCATTCTAATCGGCCAAAGAGAGAGATGAAGGGAGAAAAGGGCAAAAACTTAGGGTTTTTGAAGAATCAAGGTGCAAAAGTCGAAGTCAAGCGGGTTTGTGAGAAGCTCTACCCGAAGAGGTTTCTTACGTAAGTTCTAGGACCCATATTTTACGAGGTTTTAACTGATTTTGGGGCTGGAATGCATATGAAATCATTTTTGGTCGTGTTGGGTGTGTACCCGCTCGTATGTGTTTGTGTGTGGTGTGCGATCGGGTGGGGTTCGGATTTGGGCATGTTATGTTTGAATGGTGATGTGAATGTGTTTCTAAGGCTTAGGTTGGGTGGTTTGATCTTAGAACAGGTTAGAAAATGGTCGAAGGCCGAAATTTGCAGTTAGGGTTCAAAGAAGACTGCATTCTGCACCCAGCTAGGGCTCATGCGACTGGAAGCCATGAGACCGAATGGCATGCGACTGGAGGCCATACGGCCGAAAGGCATACAACTGAAGTCCATGCGCCTGAATGCCATGCGATTGAGGTTCATACGCATGGGAGTCATGCGACTGAAGTTCATGCGCCTGAAAGGCATGCGATTGTAGGTTATGCGACTGAAGGCCATACGGCCGAATGGTCATGCGAATGAAGGTCACACGACTGAAAGTCATGCGATTGAAGGCTATGCGACTGAGGGTCCAAATGCCTAAGTGTTCATGTGTCTGGAAGCTCTCCATACGCCTAAGTGTTCATTCGCCCCATAGTGTCCATACGCCTAAGTGTTCTCATGCGCCTGGAAGGCCATGCGACTGAATAGTGCCCATACGCCCAAATAGGGCTCATGAGCCTGAAAGAATTTAGTTTATTTTCTGATTCTCGGGAGAAAAGAGTAAATGTAGGCTTTGACTTGGGAGGTTCCTGGGGGTATGTAAGTTGACTTTTTGAGGTCATAGTTGATGTGATGTATGATTGATGTCTATGCATGATGATGTGTGATTGATGATGTTCGATGATTGTGTACGATTGTATGATTGTATGTTATGTTCCTTATTACGTATGATGATGTGACTTTATGTGGTGTGATATTGTTAATGAACGTAAAGTATTATCTTGACAAAGTGAAAGATTTAAGATAATGAAAGTGGAACATAATGAACGAATGAAAAGCCTTGCAAGCAAAAGAAAGGAGGTTCACAACTCATTAAGGGTTGTTAGCTCAACTGTGTGTGTCTTAGCGTGCGATTTTGGCTAACTTATAAGGGTTCATACACACAGTAAGAGTTCAGTCTCGGAGACTGCTCCAATACGTGCGATTTCCTTATTACTGTGTGTTATACAGCGTGCGATTTTGGCTAACCCATAAGAGTTCGCACACACAGGGGGAGTTTGTCCTAGTGAACACTCCATACGTGCGAAACGGGGTCCTTTTCGCTTAACCCTAGATAAATTGCTTGGTGCTCTAGAGGGGGGTTAAGTACAGGACCTAGATAGAAGTGAAAGATAATAAATGTGTGAAAAGTGCGATAAGTACGAAATGTGCAAAACGTGCGATATGTACGAAACGAACGATGATGAAGATAATAATTATTACCTTGATGTACGTATGATGTGTGATCACGTGCGATAGTAATGAAAATGCTTTAATGAATGAAAGGTAATGTAATGTTTTTATAAAACTAGAACTCACTCAGTAACACTGACTTTTTATGCATTTTCCAGTTGGTAGGTAAATGTTGCTGAGGATGGCACGAGGCGGCTACTTGGCTTATTTTGGATGGCATCCATTTTTATAATGCTTTTGTGTTGTAATGCAACAAGTATTTTGTAATTCGACAACGATGTATTATTTTGCAAAAGCTTTTATATTAAAATGAAATGTTTGTTTTAATGTTTCCACTGCAATGATTTATTTAAGTTAATGTAAATATATGTTTTATGTGCGATGAATGGCCAGCTGTAAACGTATCGGGAACGGGGCCTTACAATCTCACCTTGAGTTGTGCTAGTTGTTAATTGTATGCTAATTGGAATAAAAGTCCATGTTCTATCTTTAATTGATTGGGATCCATTGTGTACACTAATCGATCTACTCGGTTTTTACCTCAAGTTATACTACTATGCGATAATGTGACAACCGACAATTTCAGGTCAATACACGACCCCGACTTAGTCATAATTACACATATCATACATGAATTTCATCTGAGTTCTATTTATTAGAATTCATTTCATGCATTGCCAAACTTAATGCATAACATTAATGCATCGGTGATTCGGCATAATTACCATTTTCCACGCGGTACAACTGGCACAAACGAACATTGGAGATAATTAATATATACTTACTAATAAATAGTTTAAATTGTTACAAAATATTTTAGAATCCAAATTACATACATTAAAAAAACTTAAATTTAAAATAAATCTAAACATATAAATTGATATTTACAATGTATCATTAACATATCATTAATATTAAAATATATCATCAATATTAAAATATATAATTATATATTTTTATAATAATTGGATGTAATTTAAAAAATAAAAAATAAAAATATAAAAATATGTAAAAATACCTATAGTTCAATAAATACCAACCAAATGCCTAATACTACACAAAAACTAAAAACAACCCATATTTCCCTACCCTCTGCCCGTCCCCTTACCCCCTCCTTTCCTTTGTTCTTTTCTTGTCAAATCCCTATAAGATCATTTTTCCTTTTTGTAAATCTTGATACTTACCATTTTGGTGATAAAGAAAAATATATGAACAAAGTGCCTTATTTCCTTTCCACATTTGCAAATGTTTTCCTTCCATGTTGACCAAGATCCACAAATATGGTGATTTCAAAAACACATAAGGGCTACTAATACAAGCAAAGTCCACCTTTCACCAAAACAATCAACCATACTCCTTTTTTCTCTCTGTCCCTTCAAAAAGTCGGCCCACACACACCCACCCACCACCATTCCACCATTTTTAAAACTTGAATTTCGGTGATTCAAGTGCCTTTGGATGAAGATCAATCAATTTTTGAAGCTTTTAAGCATCCTATAACAATCCTTTCATCTTTCCTTGCTTGATCTAAGTGAGAACTTTTTTTTACTTGTATATATATATATATATATATATATATATATATATATATATCATTTTAGCATGTTGATATATCTACTAGTTCATATGTAACAACATTCATCGATAAGAGTCATTGATGTTAAAAGTGGTGTTTTTATGAAAAATATTTCACATAAAACATTTTAATAATGAATCTTTTTCTTAAAAAGTAAATATTCATAGATTCATATGTGACTAAATTACTATTTGGTAATCTTATAAAAATTCATAAATTTGTGTTAAAACTCAAGGAAAGCTCCAAATTGGGTTACATTATGATAATAAAATTTAGATGTCTTGCAAGTATTATTATAAACATTTATATATATTCTACAAGTTATAACTAGTTTGTAAGTTGTAATATCATATTAAAAAAGTTTGGTTATGAATAGATAATAAGTTGACCAAGTTTACAAGAAGTTTGGTTAAAAACTATAAACATGAGATTTAGAATATAAATTTATGGGTTGTATA
Organism: Flaveria ramosissima; assembly: GCA_025215565.1. NCBI lineage: Eukaryota > Viridiplantae > Streptophyta > Magnoliopsida > Asterales > Asteraceae > Flaveria > Flaveria ramosissima. The sequence continues at coordinate 19,450,216 of CM046043.1, read as the reverse complement.
ACATTAGTTACTAGATTACTTAAAAAGATGGGTTAAGACATGTTGGTAGATTGACTAATGTAACTAATTATTTCATTCAAGGGATTTTGATTTATAATATATTAAAATTACTTAGTAATTGGAGAAACCCTAATTTAATATATGTTAAGGTTCATAAAAATTATTTAAAATAAATAATCCTACTAAGAAAATAATTAAATAATTACTTTATGTATATATATATATATATATATATATATATACATGAATTGTAAATATAATAAAGCTAGTGATTTTCCTTAGATGTTAATATTTCAAATTGTATTTCAATTAAAATAATACAAGTATTATTTTACCTAAGAAAAATAAGATCATTTCAAAACCCTAATTATAATAATTTCATATGTAAATTATATAATTAATTACTAAACACTCAAGTCGTGTCTCAAGTAGAGTCAAAAATGATATTTAGTTACCCAATAATATAACTCTAAAATACACGGTTTTTGTACACTCTCAAATAAAAATATATTTTATTAATAATTTTTGAGCAATATATATATTATAAATATCCATCTTGTATCACCAACGGGTTGTCTTGTTAAACACTTTATTACCAAGTTATGTGGATGAAAATATTACATGCTCACATTACATATAAGAGATATTAATTAGGCATAGTTGCCTTAATTGTTCTAGGGCGAACTTAGGTCAGATTTCTCGAGCACTTTGGATACTCACTAGTTTTCATACCTGATCACTTATTGTCAGGTGAGTTTCACAGCCTCATTTTTACTTGTCTTCCTTTGCAGGACCGGTGAAGGGCTTGACAATTACAACACAACAACACAAAGAGGAGATTAATTAAACTTGATCAAACAGTAAACTGGATTCACCACAATAATGATACTAAGAACACAAGTAACAAGTAAGAGACAGAACAAGAGAGTTGGGTTTCAAGGATGCAGTATATTGCTTTCTCAAGTTCTATTACAAGTGTTACAAAGCATAAAGAAAGATACTAGAACATGGAATACTTATACTACAACCTACAGCCGGCTATACTTTGAAAGCCAACTGGATACAATTGACTAGACACAAACAAAATCAATTGTAGAATCAAAAGACATATCTGCCTTTTGACCTTGTGTCTATGACATGCCATAACTCACATCCTTATCTATTACAAAAAGGATAAAGTACATAAAGTAGAAAGTTACAGACTCAAGACCTCAATGTATAGTTACCAAAAGCATGGACCTTTTCACCAACTCATGTAAGTTGGTGACTTTACAGAGATGCAGCGGAAAGGTGTCCAGCTTTATGGAATAGTACATCAGATAAAGCATGTTACTAAAAGTCTTCGGAAGAAATCTGTCTTCATAGGATGAAGCTTCAGAAGACTTTGTCTCTGAGGCTTCGGAAGACTTCATATTTGGCTTCGGAAGATAGTGGTCTTGGCTTCGGAAGATTTTACACTTAGAAGATTTCTAGTGCATGGTGTAAAACTTCCGAAGCAATTCTACTTCAGTTCTTTAGTGCATTGCTTGAAGAGAGACTTTGGATGTTTTGGTTTGCATCAGACTTAAAGGAATCCTTACAAACTCCCCCTAGGCTGATGCTACCAAAACATTTAGAAGATCTTCAGATGTTAGTAGTCTTCAGCACAATCATGACCATACCCTTCTTCATTAGATGGTTAGGATCATTCAAACCTTTATAGTTTCTTCTTATCTCAAAGAGATCATGCAGAGGTAAGTTGATTATGTCTTGCCATGTATAGACATTCTCAACACCTTGATCTCTGATTACATGCCATCTTTCTGGATTGGTAGAGAAGGTCCAGGATAAGTTGGGTTCTCAGCTGCAAGAGGAGCCACTTGTATTGGAGTTGATTGGGCTGCCTCTTCATGCACTTCCTCAGGTTGATCTGACTCAGCCTGAGGTGTAGAGGTAGATGATTCAGGCTTCTTCTTTTTAGACTTTGGTTTAGAGGCCATCCTCTTCTTCCTCTTAGATGACTTTACATGAGAAGACTGGTCTGTAGCACCTTGTTGATCATCCTTGTCTTTCTCAGTTGGGTGTTCATCCCTCACAGATTCAGAAGGAGAGGGAGTTTGACCCTGCTGTGGATCAGAAGATGAAGCTTGCTGAGGCTCAGCAGGAGGTCCGGGTTGTGTTGTCTCAGGTTGTTCAACCTTAACCTCCACTTCAGGTGGGACTTGACTTGGAAGAGAGTGTAAGTCAATCAGTTCTCCACTCTTGATCTTCTGCTTGATTACCCTTATATGCTCATCCATTGTGGATAGAGACATAGGGCCAAGTCTCCTTCCAGAGAATCCATACAACTTCAATAAGCTCATCATCCTTTGTCTGTCAGCAGACTTCTTCATACTCTTTGGGATGATGGCTCTTGACTTTGCAGCTTCTTCCCTTAGCTTCTTCTTAGTTGTCTTTCTGTCTTTGACTAACTCAAGCTCAAGTTGTTTTAAGTACTCAAACCCCACATAGTCATAGGACAAGGGAAGAAGTGCATCTACCTGATAGAAGCCTGTGGCACTCAGGTAGTTGATCATTTTGATCCTATCTTCTTCTTTGTCTACCTGAGGTTCTTGTTGAACCACATCTTCTTATACAGGACTCTCTTGAACTGGTGAGAGAGTAGGAGCATGCTTGTAGAGTCTTTTCTGTCTCTTCTCCTCTTTGAATTGGAGAAGTAACCTTGCATCCTCTTTTTCCATCATCTTTGACACTTCCATGTCAGCCAGTTCATTTAGCTCATCTAAGGGGAGAGAAATGATATTGTCTATATCATAGTTCCTTGACTGCAGATAATTTATCCTGACTACCCTTAAATCATCATTCTGAGTATCTGGTCTGGGGGCAGCCCTGATAGCAGACTCCATGAGTCTTGAAGACTCACCAGAGGAACTTTCTCCCCTCAGCCTCCTTTTCCTCTCTCTCTCCTCCTCCTCAATCTCCTCAGGAGTCAAAATCCTTTTCCCTTTGTCACCAACAGACCTTTATGACTCAGGGTGGATAGAGGTTTGGCCTTCATTGCTTGGTGTAGCATCCATGCTCTGGCCAGAGAGAGGTTGAGAAGCACCTTCACCAGCAGGTGTCTCAAAAGGAATGTGGATCTCTGCAGCAATTGATGATGATGAGATAAGGGTCTCAGGTTCTGCCACTGGGCCTTCAGTCAAGGTTTCCCCTATGAAACTAATCTTAGGGTCTGCCTCAACATCCAGTTGACCGATGGCATTACCTGATTGCCTAAGTCTCCTTCTTAAGCTGAACTCTGCAGTGATCCTGTCTTGGATTCTTTGAGCCAATCTGTCAGCTTGTCTTGAGTTGCTTGGGTTGACAATTGGCATGTTCAAGGTTTGACAATCAAATACTTCTTGTTGCCCTTGAACTCTGTGAAGAATAAGGGCTCTTCTATCAGCATCATACCTGCACCCAATTATGTAGTTTGAAGTTCCTTGAGGTGAGGATGACATAGCCCTTGGTATACCTTCCTCAAAGAGACTCCTGATGATAGAGTCTATAGAGTCCACATTAATGTGAACTTGAGGAAGTTGCTGAGAATGCACAATTGCAAGTGAGGATGGTAAGTCCTCAATGTCCATTCTCTGTGAAGAACTCCCAGGTTCTGTGGCTGCAATGACTTTCTCCCCCTTTTTGGTAGCATCACCTACTTGCATAGGTGAACTAGAGGATAGATCAATCACATTCACAAGTTCTTGTGTTCCTGGTTGAGCTCTTCTTAAAGGTCTCCCAGTTAGTTTTTCCTTAAGATATGAAATCTCAAGTTGCTGATCATTAACCCTGTTGTGTAAGGTAGTCACTTGAGATTCAAGGTGACTAACCTTAGAGACTAAATAGGAGCATGTTTTTGACAGTTTTTGCACCTTTAGTCTCAGATTCCCCTCTTCTTCATCAAAAGAATCATTGGGGGATGAGATGATTGGACCAAAGTCCTCTCTCTCACCACCAGCTAGAGGTTCTTGGCTGCTGGTTTCCTCTGCTCACTGGCAATCTCAGTTGAGATGTCAGTGGGCTGAGTTGCCATGGTTGAGGTCTTAATGATGCAATCACTCGCAGAAGTGAGAGCCTCTTCCATATGGACATCCTGAACAGGTTCAGAAGTGTCCACCTCAGTTATAGGTGACTGATGTGGGCTAGACTGAGGAGACTCATGAGTAATCTCTCTTTGAGTAGGGGAAGAGAAGAGAGACTCATGGTACTCACTGAATCCTAAGTCTTCATCAATATAGAAGGATAGGTTGGGAATGGGTTGATTTAGATCTAAAGGCTGGGGATGGTAACTGTCCCCTGAAGGTTGTTCACTTGAGTGTTGAGACTCAGAGTGAAGGCTTAAGGCTGTTGGGCTTGTGAGCTCATCAGGGTGAGCATGAGGAACCTCAGCCCTGATAGTTGAAGAGATGGGAGTGGTTTGCTCCTCAGGGGAAGTGGGAGCTCTAGTGTCCACTTCCTCCTGTAAAGGTGAGTATATGGGGACCTGCATAGACTCAATAGCTTGAGCAGGGGTTCGTTTGGATTTTCTTTGGTAGGTGAGGGTTACTTAAGGCCTTTTTAGTGGTAGAGGGGTAGAAAGTGTGGGTTCAACACTAGCTTGTGTTGCTAGGTTGTCACCTTGAGCAATGAGCTCTAACATTTTGGGGACAAGGGCTGTTTCTACCCCTGAGAAGCCTACAGTTGGCTTCTTCATGATTTTAAAGATGTCGAGCTTCATCTGTCCCAATTTAAGAATATTATCTGTTTCCCTCAACTGTGAGCCTAGTTCACAGTTGAGAATGTGTTGAACATATCTAGGAAACATATAATAATCTAAGGAGTCAAAGTTAGCAAGTAAATTGGTATAGACAAATTGAGAGTACCTGAACTTGACCCCTTGAACCATTCCATGCACTCTGAAAGAGAGATCCTCAGGAATCTGGTCCCACCCTCCATGCTTGTTTGACAAGCTGTGGATAACCACATGGAGTAGATATTTCTACTAGGATGAGACCTTCCCTTTCCTGAAGGTCTTTACAGAGAAATCTCCCTCATATCCCATCTGCTCAAAGGAATGATTGACAACTTCCTTTAGGAAGTTCCTTTAGGAAGGACAACTCACCTTCTTCATCATCCAGCTGAAAATGAGTGTTGATGATGGCCGGAGTGATGAAGATTGTCCTCCCTTGCACTGTGGCAGACAGTGCCTTCTCCCCATCCATGATGACCTCTTGACAGGTCTTCCAAAATTCAAGCAGATGATCCTATACAGAGTAGGATCAATAGTTAGGAGGGTGAAGTAACTTGATAGAGTTAAGAATTGGCAAATCTCTGAGAAACTTTCATCTTTCTCAGAGCTTAACAGAGAAACCTGGTTGTGTTGCCTGTGAAGTTGCATGGAGAAATCTGGTTTGTTTCTGCGGTTAAGGTTGGCATTTGAGAAGCTTAAGGTTGAAGAAAAAAAGCAAAGGCGGTTTGGGAATTAGGTTTGAGGAATAGTAGAATTGAAGAAGATAGTGAGGAGGAGGGGGAACCGTTGGGTATTTATGTGAAAAGGGATTTGAACCAAAGTTAATGAAAGAGGATAAACTTTGAAATCCGAAAGTCGGTCCCACCTCTGAAAAAGTAGTTTACTTTTGCTCAAAAAGTAGTTTTCTTGAAATTCGAAAAACTTCCGAAGGTAAATTATCATCAGAAGTTTTAATGAAAAAGCTTCCGAAGCTAAAATGACTTCGGAAGATTCTCCTGAGAGTCTTTAAAATTTTGCTTCGGAAGAGAAATAAACACTTGAATGCTTTGTATATAAAACAACAAAGCTTCCGAGAGTTAATTTTGCTTGGGAAGGAAAAAGTCCTTAAAAACAAATAAGTGTCTGAGACAAGTATTTAAGCTTCGGAAGATAGATTGAGACTTCTTCCGAAGGTAAAATTTCTTAGACAGTTATTTATCTTGAAGACATGATTTTCTTCCGAAGGTAAAAATATATCTTCCAAAGGATCAGAAAATTTTCAAGAATCTAAGGAAAGTCTTCAAAAAGGATTTTATATCGAAAGAAAACATGAGCTTATGAAAGTGATGAACTAGACAACTTAAGACACACATATTTTAAGAAGATTTAGAATTAGTTTTAAGAAAAGATCTACTCAAAATTAATCATCCCAATAGCTGATATTAGATATTTAAATCTATGTTTATCAAAAGCTTTTGTAAACAGATCAACATATTGTTCATCTGTATGAACTTTGACTAGTTTAATTAATCCTTTCTCATAGTTATCTCTTATTAGATGATACCTGATGTTGATGTGTTTGGTCCTTGAGTGTTGCACAGGGTTCTCAGTAATAGAGATAGCACTATTGTTGTCTATGTGGATAGGAGTCTCCTTGAAGTTAAATCCATAGTCCAGCATCTGATTTTGAATCCAAAGAACTTGAGCACAGCAACTTGCAGCAGCAATGTATTCAGCCTCAGCAGTTGATGCAGACACACATGATTGTTTCTTGCATTGCCATGAGACACCCCTTCCACCAAGGAATTGACATCCCCCAGATGTAGACTTTGCAGTCATGTTGCAACCACCATAATCACTATCTGTATAAACATACAGATTGAAGTCAGGATTCTTTGGATACCATAATCCAAGTGTTGAAGCACCTTTGAGGTATCTTAAAATCCTTTTGACAGTGATTAGGTGAGACATCTTAGGGTTGGCTTGATATCTTGCACAAATACATGTTGCAAACATGATATCAGGCCTGCTAGCTATAAGATACATAAGAGACCCAATCATAGCCCTGTATAAGTGTTCATCTACACACTCCCCCCTCAAGATCAGGTCCAAAGGAGTGGTTTCTGGCTATGGGTGTCTTAGCAATCTTACAATCAGTCATGTTGAACCTCTTGAGTATGTCCTGAACATACTTTGACTGACTTATGAAGATGCCATCTTCAACTTGCTTCGCTTGAATTCCTAGAAAGAAATTGAGTTCTCCCATTGCACTCATTTCAAATCTGTCTTTCATCAGCTTCTCAAAGTCTTTACAGAGCTTTGGATTAGTTGAACCAAAGATGATGTCATCTACATACACTTGAACTAGCAATAGGTCATTTCCATGTCCTTTGATGAAGAGAGTTCCATCTATAGTACCTCTCCTGTATCCATGTTTACAAAGATACTCAGACAATGTCTCATAGCACTTCCTGGGTGCCTGATGCAGCCCATAAAGAGCTTTGTCAAGCTTGCAGACATAATCAGGATTATCAGGGTCTACAAAACCAGGTGGCTGTTTGACATATACCTCTTCATCAATCACTCCATACAGAAAAGCACACTTCACATCAAGTTGAAAGACCTTGAAGTTCTTGGATGCAGCAAATGCCAGGAATATCCTAATAGCTTCTAATCTTGCTACAGGAGCAAAGACATAAGTGTAGTCAATCCCTTCTTCTTGTGTGTATCCTTGAACAACTAGTCTTGCCTTATTCTTGATGATAATGCCTCTATCATCCTTCTTATTCCTAAACACCCATTTGGTTCCAGTGGTAGTCCTCCCATGAGGAAGAGGACAAAGGTTCCAAACTTTTTGCCTTTTGAATTGAAGCAACTCTTGTTGCATAGCTTCAACCCAACTTCCATCCTTTAGAGCCTCATCAACTTTCTTTTGCTCTATCTGGGATAAGAAACAAGAGTGAAGACAAACATTTGCTTCATGGGTTTGTCCTCTTGTTCTTACCCTTGTGACAACATCTCCAATGGTGTTTGTGGTAGGGTGAGACTTGTGGATCCTAAGCTGAGGGATCACAGCAAGTTGCTGAGAAAGATCCAAATTTGAGAAATTCAGATCTGGCATAGATGATTCACCCTCCACAGCACCACACTTATCAAGATTAACTTGATCCAATAAGTGTGTGACATCATTGATGTTGTCATCTATGGTGTGGTTATTAGCATCAAGGAATTCCTGATCACTTTCACCATCACCATTGTTGTCTTCCACAATTGAGGTATCTTTGTCCGGTTGTGGAGCCTCTGAGCTGGAATTTGAAGGCACCCCAGATGTATCAGCTGAATTTGTCAGAGTAGTGCTGATAGAAATCTCATTTGCTGAAGTAGTTCCAACTGGAGCTGAAGATGTATGAGTTGAAGGTCTTCCTAGCTCAAATCTTGGATCAAGATCACCTGTATTTAAATTCTCTACAGATCCTGAAACATTCTCACAAGATTTGTTAAAACAGTTGGTAACTAAGTTAAGATCAAATAGCCAATCAGAACCAGAACCAGTCACACAGGGTGTGTGTTCATTGAAAGTCACATTGGCTGACTTCTCAACAATTCTAGTTCTGAGATTGTATACTCTATAAGCCTTAGCTTGGGAAGAGTATCCAATGAAGTGTCCATCATATGATTTCTCAGCTAATTTGGCAATTTGATCTTTGGTATTAAAAATGGTGCAAGGGCATCCAAATGATCTGAGAAAACCAATGGAAGGTTTTCTCTTGTACCAAAGTTCATAAGGAGTCTTACCATGTGTCTTAGCTACTAAAACTCTGTTTTGCACATAGCAGGCAGTATTTACTGCCTCTGCCCAGAAGGTGATGGGCAGCTTAGAGTCAGACAACATAGTTCTTGCAGCTTCAATTAGTGTCCTGTTTCTCCTCTTAGCAACACCATTTTGCTGAGGAGTCGTGGGAGCACTATATTTTCTTGTAATACCTTTTTCATCACAAAATGTATCAAGGATTTGATTCTTGAATTCAGTCCCTTGATCACATCTTATGGTTTTGACCTTGTGATCACTTTGATTCTCAATTTTTAAGATGAAATTCTTCAGAATATCAGAGGTCTCATCCTTAGTTCTAAGAAGAAAACCCAAGTGAATCTTGTAAAATCATCTGTGATCACCAAACAATAAGAGGTCCTTCCTAGACTCATTACACTGGTGGGGCCAAAGAGATCCATATGTAATAAGTGTAGGGGAGTAGTGATGGAGTTCTTTTCCTTAGGCTTGTGAGATACCTTATGTTGCTTCCCTTTCAGGCATGCAACACAATGATCATCACTTGTAAACTCTTTCTTTGGCATTCCAGTTACCAGATCATGTTTAATTAGTTTATTCATGTTCTTAAAGTTTACATGACACATTCTTTTATGCCTTAGGAAAGACTCATCACTATTTGCTTTAGACAGAAAGCATGGAACTTCTCCGGAGGGAGATGTTTCTTACAAGTCTATCTTGTATATGTTCCCTTTCCTGGGGGCTCTAAGCAGGATATGCTCATAAGGAATGACCACTCCAGGTTTGAGAACAATGCACTCATGCTCAGTAAAGAGCATGTTATGACTCTGATCACAAAATTAGGATACACTCAGAAGATTGTACCCAAGCTCCTTGACAAAGTTTACCTTTTTAATGTTGAGCTTACCATTTGTGACCTTGCCCCTTCCAAAAATGTAACCACCTTCATCTCCTCCAAAAGCAACTGGTCCTCCATCAATCCTCTCAAAGTTATGGAGTAGTGACCTATTGCCTGTCATGTGCCTAGAATAGTCACTATCAATGATCCAGACATTTTTGTTTGTCTTGAGCTGTTCCTGCACAAAGAAAATGATTAGTTACATTTGGAAACCCAAGCCTTATTTGTCTTGGGCTCACTAAGTATAATAGAAGGTAATGCAACAGTAATAGATCCTATGGTTGTGCTAGAAGGATCTTGAGCTGTTGTTGATGGAGAAACTTCAGTCACTTGGTCTTTCTTAGACTTCCACACCACCTTTGGAGTCTTGGACTTGACCTTCAAAACTTTGGAAACTTTTGGGACTTCGAAAGTTTTGATGACTGAACCTTCGGAAGATTCTGCAGTCACTGCAGCAGACTTTAGTGCTTCGAAAGAATTCCTTTCTTCCGAGACCAACTTCTCTTCCTAAGGTAATTTTCCATTTACCTTCTTCTTTGATTTGGAACTTCCGAAGGAAACAAACTTTCCTTTCGAAGCTTGAATCTTCTTGAAACTCTTTGAAGTCTTTGTCTTGGTCATATGGACAGTACTTTTAGGATTGTATGGACAATCCTTAGCAATGTGAGAGGTACTTTCACACATGACACACAACATCATCTTCTTCACAAGAGTCTCCTTATGAGAGCAAGACTGTCTTTGGTCACATCCCTTCTCCACCTTCATCTTTGCAGATGCTGAGATAGTTCTTATGGGCTGGGAACTGTTCTTGGAGTTTGATGGTCCAGGCTGTGCAGCAGTGGTACACAGCAGATCAGTCTTCTTCTTGGTACTGAGATGATTTGAACAAGAACCAGAACTCTTAGCTGAGGAGTTTTGGTTGATGTCTTCAGTTTTTACTACTTCAAACCCTGCAGAGATAAAAACTTGTTTCTGCTTAGAGTCAAAAGTAGCCTTGATCTCTTGAGCCTTTCTTGCTTTTCTTTTGCTCTTCCTGATCAAGTTCTTTCTCATTGACTTGGTCATCACAGCAATCTTTTTCTCCTCAGAAGGATAGTGGCCCTTCTTAGAATCCTCCTCTTCACTCTTCTCAGAGGAATTCTTCACTATCTCTTCTTCATCCTCTTCACTTATAGGATCTATTAGAGGAAGCTCATCTTCATAAGTTCCACACCTAGGAGATCTTATAGACAAGATTGTGTGTGGAAGAGCTATCTCATTGGATCCCAGTCCCTGTCTATTTTGATAACACACTTTGTTGTGCAAGGATGAGGATATCATGTTCTTGAAGGTCTCTTCTTCAAGAACACTCTTTTCTGCCCTGGCTTTGCTGATCACAAGCTTAGCCTGGCACTCAGTTAGCTTAATTATGAGATCTTTGATCTGAGTCCTAAAATATGTATGCTCATGTTTTAAAACTGAAATGGTTTTCTCTAAGTCCTCTATCTTTAGTTTATAATCATTTTCAGACTTTCTAAAATCAGATTTTAAAATGTTTAAGGATTCAAGATCAGATCTCATCTCCATGTTATAGGACCTGTATCTGTTAACTTTAGCAATGCATTCAGGAGTACAAAGATGTTCTAATACCTTGGCTTCATCATGATCTGCCATTAGTGCTTGGTTTGGAGAAGCATCTTCCACCCGAAAGCTCCAGTCAAAGCCTCCTTCTTCAATAGCAACAGCAGCTTGTTGCTTTGGCTTCTCATTCTGAGGGGCAAAATGGCCCTCCTTCCAGTTCTCTTGTAGAAGCATCTTGACTTTGCTTTGTTGCTTTGACTTTGCTTTGTAGAAGCAACAGCAGCTTGGTTTGGAGAAGCATCTTCCACCCGAAAGCTCCATTTGTTTTAGGTGCCTTACACTCTCTAGCAAAATGGCCCATCAAGTTACAGTTGTAACACTTGACTTTGCTTTTATCCAAGCCAAACTTTCCACTGGTTGCATTGCTTGGAAACCTCCTTCCAGTTCTCTTGTAGAACTTCTTGGCTCTATGAGTGAGAAGAGCCATCTGCTGGACTATTTCCATATATTCCAGGTCATCTGGATGGATACAATCCAGGTCTTCAAGAGTGAAAAGAGAGTTGCCACAACTTTCATCAGAAGACACAAAGGCTTGAGAAGAGCTTGTCTCTTGGAATGGGCTTCCTTGAGTGTAGTTCTCCCTGGGTGTCTCAGGGAAGGTGATGAAAGGACCCTTTGGTGAGTTGTCAGGGTAGCATATGAGATGATGTTGGGGTTCTATGATATCCCTTTCAACTACATGCAGGGCTAAACCCAATTGATTGTTGGAGTTGCTAGATGAACCTTGCATGTTCATCTCCATCTAGTAGCCACTGAGAATCCCATATAACTCTGTTAGAGTAAGAGTTTTGAGATTTTTAGTCCTCTTGATCACCACACAATAGTGTGTCCATTGCCTAAGAAGTGAGGACATAAACTTCCTTACAATGCTCTGATACCAATTGCAGGACCGGTGAAGGGCTTGACAATTACAACACAACAACACAAAGAGGAGATTAATCAAACTTGATCAGACATTAAACTGGATTCACCACAATAATGATACTAAGAACACAAGTAACAAGTAAGAGACAGAATAAGAGAGTGGGTTTCAAGTATGCAGTATATTGCTTTCTCAAGTTCTATTACAAGTGTTACAAAGCATAAAGAAAGATACTAGAACATGGAATACTTATACTACAACCTACAACCGGCTATACTTTGAAAGCCAGCTAGATACAATTGACTAGACACAAACAAAATCAATTGTAGAATCAAAAGGCATATCTGCCTTTCGACCTTGTGACTATGACATGCCATAGCTCACATCCTTATCTATTACAAAAAAGACAAAGTACATAAAGTAGAAAGTTACAGACTCAAGACCTCAATGTACAGTTACCAAAAGCATGGACCTTTTCACCAACTCATGTAAGTTGGTGACTTTACAGAGATGCAACGGAAAGGTGTCCAGCTTTATGGAACAGTAAATCAGATAAAGCATGTTACTAAAAGTCTTCGGGAGAAATCTGTCTTCATAGGATGAAGCTTCGGAAGACTTTGTCTTTGAGGCTTCGGAAGACTTCATATTTGGCTTCGGAAGATATTGGTCTTGGCTTCGGAAGATTTTACACTTAGAATATTTCTAGTGCATGGTGTAAAACTTCCAAAGCAATTCTACTTCAGTTCTTTAGTGCATTGCTTGTAGAGAAACTTTGGATGTTTTGGTTTGCATCAGACTTAAAGGAATCCTTACATCCTTTAATGGAGATTACATGCATATTACTATTTTCTTTTACTATTTTCTTGGACATAATTACTTGTTAATGATTTGACATATTATATAAGTTGTTTAGCTACCATATAAAGTCCCGTTGATCGGACCGTTAATTTATTTCCCAAAATGAGGTAATCATGGATAGTACTATTGGGTTTTACTACCCCCACCCGGGTTAATTACCCTAACCTTGACTCGAGGTCTAAACGGGTGCACTATTAGCCTGTTCACCTCTATGCTTATGATAGGCGTAGGTAGGGGCAATCTATTACAATTATAGTCTAGCTTCGGTTGCGATACTTATATAATATTGTAGTGTTGTATGATCGACCATCAAATCATGTCAAGACTTATGGTCCATTACATTGTTTACTATTACTTGAAAACATGTAAACTCACCAACTTTTTGTTGACATATTTCATGCATGTTTTCTTGGGTAATTGAGGTTTGCATTAGGATAAGCTAGCGTGGAACTCATCGCATTTATGGTTATTCATGCTATTAGGACATTATTTCTAAATTATCTTATTTTAAAAACAATTTACATTAGTTCCACCACTTTCTCCATTTAACTCTGGAAACATTTAGGTACTTTCAAATTTAGAACCCTTTTTTCCCAAATCATATAGTGGTCGATCAGTGACTGTGACTCTATGATGTTCATGCCACACGGGAAACCGTCATGGTTGGGGTTGTGACAGATTGCTATCAAAGCCATTGGTTATAGGGATGTAGGTTGCACTTAGTGGGCCTAGACTACAACCGTAGCTCATTGCATCACTTTAGCACATTATGCATTAATGTAAATTATATTAATTGTACTTATGTGTTGCCTTGTCATAGAGATGTCTTCCGCATCTAGACCGATCTACATCTTTGACTTGAATGAGGAGTACGAGCCCACATCACCAATATAATCTATACCTGCCCTTATGATCTCTGCTCCTGATGATGTGCTTCAGTCAACTGGTCCTACCGAGGCAGAGATCCCTACTCCTGCATCTACCCCCTCTCCACTCCCACTCTAGACCATACCCTTGACACTACTAAGTCTAACCATACGGTTACTGATGCTCAGCCAGCTGACCCTATCCCTAAGTCAGTCGACACCATTCAGCTGACACCGAGGTAGTCGACCTTGATTCTGAGTCTACTATTTCTATCTCTTAGATGGCCGATAATAACCTAGTAGATTCTGACCTAGAGCCTACTGAGGCCATAACTCAGTTTGTTGGCTCTATTTCCCAGCATGTTGACCCTATTCCTTAGCCCATTGACCCAGTCTCCCACCCCACTGATCCTACCCCCTAGTTAGCTGACATTGACCCCCTCGATCTTGCCTTGAGCATGTTGACCCCGCCCCTATAGCCGCTAGCCCCGAGCAAGTGGCTGTAGATGCCCACTATGACATCCATCCGGTGTTACCACCACCTTCATTCCAACGTTGAGCAGTGTGCAATGGTAGTGGAAGAGAGAGTGATTGTGACGGAGGAGCGCGTGGAGTCCTCCATGGCACTAGAAGTCGTGTGCACGCTGATGGCTATGGCAGCGGTGCCATACAGGTGCATTTACTCACTTATTTTGTTGATTGCCTATCGTGAGCGGGTTGTGCTAACGTAATATTTGGATATGAACTTATTGTTGAAGTATGAACTCTTAAAATACTTTGTAATTTATGCAGTTTATTATCAAGTTGTATTATCTTTTATATTGCATGGTTGTTTGATTGTTATGAGTGTTTACTTTTGGTGCACATGTGATTGACATTGTTACATATTGTCTTATCTTGATTATCGTTATGATTTGACAAAATATGCCACCACGAAGGAGAATTCTCCGAACAAACTCGGAAAATAGTACTTCCATGATAGCAGTGACCATTAAGCAACTAGTGGTGCAACAAGTAGCATATGCCTTTGCACATCATGAGGCAAACTGTAGTGCAGAAGGATCCGAGGTAAATGGAGGCAATGGAAGTGGCAGAGGAGGTATCATAATATCTGGCGTAATTAAAGACTTGGGAAACAAGGGTCATTGCAAAGTTTCAATTATTATTTATGTGATTAAACCTACAACACAGGATCTGATTAATAATAATTGAAAATTTGCAATGACCCTTGTTTGCCAAGTCTTTAATTACACCAGATAATATGATACCTCCTCTGCCACTTCCATTGCCTCCGTTTACCTCGGATCCTTCTGCACTACAGTTTGCCTCATGATGTGCAATGGCATCTGCTACTTGTTGCACCACTAGTTGCTTAATGGTCACTGCTGTCATGGAAGTACTATTTTCCGAGTTGATTCGGACAATTCTCCTTTGTGGTTGCATATTTTGTCAAATCATAATGATAATCAAGATAAGACAATATGTAACAATGTCAATCACATGTGCACCAAAAGTAAACACTCTTCTGAATTGCAAACCGCTTAACTTTTGTAGTAATAAAGGAGTTGTTGGCTTGTTTCGTTGGATCGAGTAGATGGAATCAATTCAATGAATCAGTAACTTTGCCGAGGAGAACAAGACAAAATTTTCGACGTGTACTTTTGAGGGTCAAGCACTCACTTGGTGGAATGCTCATGCTAGACCTTTGGTATTGCTGCTGCTTATCAAATCACATGGGATGAGTCGAAACAGATGCTGACTGATGAGTATTGTCCTTGAAACTAATTAAAGTACTTGAGGTACAATTAGAACCACACCATGAAAGGCGCAGATGTGACATGCTACAACGCCCGATTTCATGATCTTACTCGCTTATGCTCCAACATGGTAACCCTGAATTCAAGTTGGTAGAAAGGTACATTTGGGCCCTTGCACTCCAAATCCAGAGCCGGGTGACCTCATCGAAGCCAGTCACCTTCCAAGAAGCTGTCAGGAGAGCGTATGATTTGACTGATCTAGCTGTGCGTCAGGGCGTGTTTGTGAAGAAGACGCTGGTAGAGAGGAGTTATGACAAAAAAAGGAAGTGGGACAACAATGATGGTAGGAATGCTCCGCATCAAACTCAAAACAAACAAGAAATTGTTAGGGCTTTCATTGCTGGTCCATCTGAGAAGAAAACTTAAAATGGGTATGCTGGAACCTTACCTAAGTATAACAAGTGAAACTTTCACCACCTGGGTGCATGTGTGGACTCCATGTGCAAGAAGTGAAAGCGTTTTGGTCATGAAACTAAGGAATGTTAAAAGGCCAATCCTACCCCCGGAACAAGATTCAATCGATGGTGTTTTGAATGTGGCATTGTTGGGCACTTTCACAAGGATTGTCCGAATCTAAAGTAGACTTGTGGAAAAAACGTGTGCGGCTGAGCTTTTGTTATTAGAGCTGGAGAAGCTCGACAGGACCCGAATATTATGCCTCTATTTATTCGATATAGGTGTCTAGTGAGTTTAGTCCACTTCTGGGAATTACACCAACATATTCGACTTCTAAGTATAAGATAATGTTAGCTGATTGTAAATTAACTAAAACTGATAAGATAATACAAAGGTGCACTTTGAATTTGGTGGATTACTCGTTCGACATAGACTTACTACATGTGACACTTGGCAGTTTTGACATCGTTATTGGAATGAATTGGTTGTCGAAAAATCAAGCGGAAATTGTTTGTCATGAGAAGATTGTTTGCATTCCACTTCCGAGTGGAGAGACAATATCGGTTCAAGGAGAAAGGTGTGGTACTTTGATAAGGATCATTTCATGTATGAAGGTCTTTAAGTACTTACAAAAAGGCTATCATGCAATCTTGGCACATGTGATGGAGAAGCAAGCGAAGGATAAAAGAATCGAGGACATGCCCATTTTGTGAGACTACCCGGAAGTGTTTCTCGAGGACTTGCCCAGATTCCAATCCTATTGAGAAATCAAATCTCGAATTGACTTGATACCATGAGCTACTCAAGTAGCGCGATCACCATACCGACTAGCACCATCAGAGATGCAAGAGTTGTCTAACTTATTACAAGAATTATTAGATAAAGGATTCATAAGACCGAGTTTCTCACCTTAGAGAGCTCCAGTCTTCTTTGTCAAGAAGAAGGATGGATCATTCCGAATGTTCATTGACCATCAGGAGTTAAACAAGCTAACTATCATGAATTGGTATGCACTTCCATGAATCGACTACTTATTCTACTAACTTCAAGGATCTAGCTATTACTCTAAGATTGATTTACGTTTCGGGTATTACCAATTATGAATCCAGGAGGAGGATGTCCCTAAGATGACATTCCAAACTCGTTATGGTCACTACGAGTTCATGGTAATGCCATGTTGGTTAAGCAATGCACCAGCCGTATTCATGGACCTCATGAATAAAGTGTGTAAACCCTATTTGGATATATTCGTGATCGTCATCATCGATGACAATTTGAGATATTCACGAACCAAGGATGAGCATGAACAACATTTAAGATAATCTTGAAACTACTCAAGAACGAAAAACTGTATGCCAAATTCTCAAAATGCAAACTTTTGGATCCGGGAAGTGCAATTTCTTGGGCATGTGGTCAACGAGAAGGGATTACATGTTGACCCATCCAAGATAGAGGCAATAAAGAACTGGGAAGCACCTAAGACCCCGACCGAAGTGCGACAATTCCTAGGTCTGGCAGGTTATTACCGACGTTCAATTGAAAATTTCTCCAAAATAGCCCAACCGTTGACGACTTTAACCCAAAAAGACAAGAAATTTAATTAGGGTGATAAACAAGAAGCAATGTTTCAGTTGTTAAAGCACAAAACTATGTTGTGCACCAATGCTATCCCTAACAGAGGGAACTGCTGGTTTTGTGGTGTACTATGATGCATCACGACAAGGACTTGGGTGTATCTTGATCCAACACGACAAGGTTATTGCTTACGCTTCTCAACAATTGAAAGTGCATGAAAAAAATTACAATATTCATGACCTAGAATTGGGAGCTGTTGTTTTTGCACTTAAGATTTGAAAACACTATTTGCATGTTACCAAGTGTACTATATTCACTGACCACAAAAGCTTTCAACACATTTTCAATAAGAAAGAACTAAACATGAGGCAACACAGGTGGGTCGAGTTACTAAATGATTATGATTGCGAGATTTATTATCATCCTAGAAGGCGAATGTTGTAGCAGATGCTATGAGTAGGAAAGAACGAACCAAGACCTGACGAGTGCGAGCCTTGGGAATGATGATCCACCTAAGTTCGCGATGCTCAGTGCGAAGCACTAAATGAATAGAAATTGAAAGGCGAATCTCTTTGTGGCATGGATAAGCAATTTGAGATCAAGTTTGATGGAGCTCGCTACTTCATGAACCGAATTTGGGTACCAAGTTTTGGAAACTTAAGGAATAACAAATTCAGATACTCCATCCACTCGGGCTCTGATAAAATGTATCAGGACCTGAAGAAGTTATACTGGTGGCCTAATATGAAAGCTGATATAGCCACCTATATTAGCAAGTGACACACGTGTTCAAAGGTCAAGGAAAAATATCAGAAACCATCGGGGCTACTGCACCAACTAGAGATTCCACAACAGAAACGGAAACAGATTTCCATGGATTTCATCACAAACCTACCCAAGACATCCACCGGTTGTGATACGATTTGGGTAATTGTGGATCGACTAACGAAGTCTGCATATTTCCTACTAATTAAGGAAACTGATAAGATGTAAAGGTTGACTGGGATTTATCTCAAGGAGGTTGTCTCAAGACATGGAGTACTAATCTCCATTATCTTCGACCGAGACAGTAGCTTCACCTCTAGATTCTAGTAATCATTACAAAATGTATTAGGTACACAATTGGATATGAGTATTGAGTACCACCCCCAAATGACTGGTCAGAGTGAAAGGACTATCTAAACATTTGAATACATGCTTAGAGCTTGTGTGATAGATTTCGATAACTGTTGGGATACTCACCTGCCTTTAGCTGGTAAAATGATACATACATACATACAATATATAGACAGATAGAGAGAGATAGACATAATAGAGAGAGATACGAGAGAGATAGAGAGGACAAGAGAGATATAGATATAGAGAGACAGATATATAATAGATACATATATATATATACATATATATATACATATAGATACTACATATATATATACATATATATATATATAATATATATATAATATATAATATATATATATATATATATATATATATATGTATGTATCATTTTACCATGTTTATCTATTTAGTAGTTTATATGTAACAATATTCATCCACAAGAGTCATTATGTTAAAATGTTTTTACCAACAAAAAGTTTCGAGGATGATATTTCACACAACACATTTTATCATGAACTAAATAATGAATCTTGTTATTATAAATTAAATATTCATAGATCCATATTTGACTAAATTACTAATTGGTAATCTTATAAAAAGTCATAAATGCGTGTTAAAACGCAAGAAAAACTTCAAATGGGTTAGATTGTATTCACGAAATTTTAGACGTCTTACAAGTATTATGATGAACAGTTATTATATATATATATATATATATATATATATATATATATATATATATATATATATATATACTAGCTTTAGTAAACCCGTGTATTACACGGTTTAAATAAATAAAATATTAATATATAAATTTATTAATTAAACAATGATATTCTAAGATATGATAGGACTGAAATAAAAAAAACGGTAATATCAACTTTTTAAAATTTTATTTTTAAATTTCTTTTATTGAAAATAAAATTTTATTATAAAAAAAACCGTATTAAAAATGTCATTTTTAAAAGTTTTCTTATTACAACTTACAAATTTGATAATTTAAAAATATCAATTTATTTAGATATAACCTTAATAAAAAGATTTCTCTCTTAATTTACTAATTATTATAAAGTATTAAAATAATATTATCAGTAATTAAGGTAATTATTTAATAGGAGAGAGAGGCGGCAAAATTTTTAATGAGAATGATTGTGGTGCTGAAACGTGTCATCCCATTGATTGTGGTGCTGACACGGGCACCCCATTTACCTTTATATATATATAATATAGATATAGATATAGATATATAGAGATAGAATATATATATATATATAGATATAATATATATATAGATATAGACATATATATATATATATCTATATATATTATATATATATTATATATATATATATTCTATAATATATATATATATATATATATTATATGTTCTACAAGTTAAATTTAGTTAGTGAGTTGTAATATCTTACCAAAAAAGTTGAGTTATGACTAGATGATAAGTTGACCAAGTTTACAAGTGTGCTTAAAAAATATAAACATAGAACTTAGAATATAAATTTATGAACCTTATAACATTAGTTACTAGATTACAAAACAAGATGGGTTAAGACATGTTGGTAGATTGACTAATGTGACTAACTATTTCATTCAAGGGATTTTGCTTTATGATATAATAAAATTACTTAGTAATTTGGAGAAACCCTAAATTAATATATGATAAGGTTCATAAAAATTAAATAAAATAAAAGAATAATCCTACTAAGAATGTAATTAAATAATTATTTTATGAGTAAATATATATATATATATATATATATATATATATTATATATATATATACATGGATTGTAATATATGAAAGCTAGTGATTTTTCTTAGATGTTAATATTTCAAATTGTATTTTAAAATAATATAAATATTATTTTACCTAAGAAAAATGAGATTATTTCAAAACATTAATTAATATAATTTATAATATTTTTTAAGTAATATATGTATTTCATAAATATCCATCCTGTATCACTAACGTGTTGTCGTGTTAAAAACTTTATTACCAAGTTATGCGGATGAAATAGTTACATGCTCACATTACACATAGTAGCAATTACTTGGACATAAGTTTGCTTAATTATTTTAGGGTGAACTTAGGTCGTACTTTCCAAGCACATTGGATACTGCCCCAGTTTTCATACCCGATGACATATCTGAGTTTCACGACCTCATTTTTACTTGTTTTTATTTTGGGGGAGATTACATGCAAATTACTATTTTTGAACACAATTACTTGTTAATGATTTCACATATTATATAAGTTGTTTACTTACCGTATGAAGTCCCCTTTTATCGGGTCGTTAATTTATTTCCCAAAACGAGGTAATTATGGAAAGTACTATTGGGTTTGACTACCCCTACTCGGGTTAGTTACCCTAACCTTGATCGGAGGTCTAAACAGTTGCACTATTAGTTTGTTCACCCCTATGCTTACGATAGGGATGGGTAAGGGCAATCTATTGTAGTATTGTATGATCACCAATCCAATCATATGGTCTGGAAACAATTATGTACTTTTAAACTTATTTTCAACGAATGTTTTACCAAATCATATAGTGGTCGATGATGTTCATGCCCCGCGGGAAAACCGCCATGGTTAGGTGTGTGACAGATAAGTGCACTTGTCTATTGTGTGTTTAGTTAATATAAAAGTGATATGTTTGTTTTACTAATATATATATATATATATATATATATATATATATATATATATATATATATGTGTGTGTGTGTGTGTGTGTGTGTGTGTGTATATGTACTAGTTGCTTTCCAGCCCCCGCTTCGCGGCGGGGTTTGACCGAGTTCAACATAAATCCATGAGGATGTCGGTTAGGTAACATCACCAAATCCCAGATATGTCATCGCAACCACACAGATACAATTTCCATAGGTGACAATGTACATCATGTGTAGTTACGGCTGCACACCAAGAAGGAATGCCAAGCCACAATAACCGACTCTATGTTTACGTCTGAACCACAAAATGCATCAGAGAAACTCATGTTCATATCATCATCGATGCATCAGTCTTTGAAATATAATCGATACAACAAAATCAGAAAACCCACAGATAAAATATTTCACCAATGATATAGTCTCAAAATAGGTCCAAAGCACAAAGAAAAAAAATAATCATGACCACAACCGAGCACGATCTGTTCATTTTGGTTTTTGATAGCACATCATAATATAATGATACCTATGTTAGGCTCAGAAACGATATTCGGTTGTGGCTGGATACCATAAACGGTGTCAAGCCATGGTTACCGACACCATTTTTTGTTTTAAAATCATAGCCCTAGAGGTACCAAAACAGCCAAAAGTCTCAAATGAACAACAATTCATCATCATCGACACACAAACAGCAAAATACAACATGTAAAGCGGATCAAATAATAAAACCTCAAATGAGCCGGTGGTGATCATCATTGAGTCAAAAAATCGAGTCACAAAAAAACAAATGAATCGGGTCCACCTCAACCATGAACGGGAGGCAAAACGGAAACCAAGGAAAAATCAACCGCTACACCCCGAGATCTAAAAGCCCCAAATGGTAGCGAAGGGAAATCGTGGTGGGGCGGTATAGGCTTGCCACCACCACCGACACTTTCAACTGTCATAGCCCTTTAGATATGAAAACCTCAAAGGGCGCCAGACAGAAAATCGTGGCTGCTACTGGAGAAAAGAACATCGTCGGCACCATAGAGGAGCACACCACGATGAACATCAACCACCACCGGGAGGTACGTATCTGGGCAGCGGCGGCGACAAACCCTTCCATCGTAAGCCTTGAAAACCCTAAAGGGGTACGAACGGTCGACGTACCAGGCCTAACACCACCATACACACCTACAACAGAGACATGCGGTAGACCAAACGTAGTTGGCGATGAGAACCGCCGACGGTAAGGAAATCACCGGAGTGACAATGGCGGTGGGCAAGTTTTTCTCTCCAAAAATAATCTGAGTGGACGCTTTTATAAGGGTGCAAACACGGGGAACAAATATACAAACCCATAAACAATTAGTGCTTAATACCAAAAGAAAAACCTACAATGACCAAATTAGATACAACACAATAAATCAAGTGGCCAAAACCTAATTCCCCCACAAATTACTATTCATTTCCTTCTCTTATTAATATATAGGGTAATATATATACACACATACATACTTACTTTACACACATCACATAGAGGTTGGGGTTTGGGTTCCCCGAGGGGAGGGTGTATACATAAATTATTTATGTGTAAAGTTAAAACGATCATTTTAGATGAACTTCTTTTATAATGTTTGTTTGTTCGCGATAAGGACCAAACACATATTTGCTTGACAAACAGTAGAAACTTCACCCATAATTTTAAAAAATATAAAATAAAACTGAATCCATAAAAATACTTACCAAATAGACCATACGTATAATTAACACATCCATACATATAATCAACTCTGGCATACAAGTTATATGCTAATTAGATTGGTGTAAAAATCAAAATCTTTTAAAAGACCATGCAGATTCAAACTTAAACAGGAGCAATTTAGGTGATCCCAAAATAAATATTGCTATTACAGTAAATATTAAGAAGTTATCAAGTCCGTACTAATTATTCTTTAGTTCATTGAATTTTGACCTCATTTAGCTTTCCAGCTTATATTTCGAACCATTGAAACAATTTAGCTAATTATGCTCATTAAAAGATATGTCGGGGACAATATTTTCAATTAGACATTTCTAAATTGGTTAATAATTTATAATTTGAACATCATAGGTATAGTGGATTCGCAAATCTTGAATCACGGTCATTGATTGTTTAATCCTTGCTAATTTTGTTATTGTAGATAACATAAAATAACAATAATCATATTATATAGTTTTGGCATCTTCTTTTTCAGTGGTTATGTATAATATAGAGTCACATGCATGAATTAAGTCCATGATCTTGTCTATAAAAGGGGAGCAATAAGCACCTCCAGTAATCATCAAAACCACTTGTTTGTCAACCCACGAAGAAATAGACATGGCGTGATATTGCTCCGGCTCATCCACTTCAACGTCTATATACGTTTTGGAAGAACGATGAGCCGAACCAATATCACTCTTGTATGTTTCTTTGAAAATGAATCATGAGGGCGCACTAGAGGGCAATACTCCTAGAGCAAGTAAGCGTGTGTATGCTAAGTTGGAGACTATTATATAACCTTGTTAAATTGATACTTTTTTCAGCGTGGATTTAAATATACGAGATAATAAATGCTTGATAATTGAATAAACACGTTAAATATGCTACCAGACTCAACGAATGCAGGTGCAACGTTGTTGGTGACTATCGTGAGTCGAAACTTCAGGCCTTTTATAATCGGTTCTAGAAATCTCATTCGTCTTCTCATAAGTTATTCAATTTGTTTTTCTTGACGATTATTTGGTGGAGTCCATTTGGTTGTCTCCCAAAAACGATGTGAGCCTAATGGATTTAGAAGAAGCTGCATACAAAGAAACACTTAAGGACACTAAAAGTCGAGGTTTCTTTGATCACTTTCATTTAATCCAATTTGAGGTTATAGTTCTTACAGTGTCCATCAAGTCGGTTTCCAGTTGTTCACTCTATTCTAATTTGAAATTTTAACTAATCTCAAATTCAAAATATGAAAAAGTTTGGGTTGATTAAAGTAAATTAGAAGAAAAAATAATAAATAAATATAAAAATTTGATTCAAGTACCTTAAAAAGTTTGTGTATATTTGAGAAATTAACACGTTCGTATACTACATACATGTAGTTTCATCATAGAGTGAATCATATACATGCTTTTTGTAATCACAATTTATACACATGCTTACATTGTGTGAGTTACAATTTAAAAGTATAAATCTACATTTATAAATTACATTTTATACATGTATTAGTTTTAATCTTAACAAAAGTAAATTTACACACACATATATATATGAGAAGATAATATTATATGTGTAAGACTATTATTTCTATAAAAAAATATTAGTTTGTTTTTATCTTAAAATTGGTTTTTATAAGTTTACACAAGGTTTGCACAATTTCTACAGGTTTGTAATTAATATCAATCCAAAATTATACTAGATGTGTCATCTAAAAAACGACAAGAAAATTCATTGGTTGACACGAACACGATCCAATTGACTAGAATTTTTTCACATATTAAAACATAAAATTACTATTTTACAATAAAAAATAAAAAGGCATATAAAACAATTATATTTTAGCTAAGAAATCTTATGTCAAATTTTATTTTTAGTTTTAAATTTTGGAATAAAAAGAAAAAAATTAATTTACGACACAAAAGATATATAATAAGTAAAATAAATAAAAAAATAGGTTAAACGGGTCAGTAAATCTAAACCCACGAATTTCGAGTTAATCAAGTTGAACTCGAACCCAACCCATCTAGCTAATCAGGTTCGCAGGTTCGACCTGAACCTGACCCGAACCCGTTTATGGTAAACCTAAACCACGAATTCCATGACAGGTTAGTGTTGTGTTTTCGTGTTGTATAAAAAAGTCACGCCCCTACCAGTTTGTGCCTTTTACCCTTCTCAGTTTCTTCAACTTTTGGTTTCGTTTTTAGTTTTCTCTTTTCTTATTTGACCAAATATTCTTTAATTCTCTAAGTAAACTAGGTGAATCCCACTTCTCACGTTGCATAACCCATCAATGTTATTTTTAGCGGTGAAAATTGTCAAAGTTAACTCGTATTAGGCTTAGAATAGGCGATCCGTAGTGGCCGCAACTTAGGAATGTTGCCACGCCAAAATAAAATAAAAATCCCATGTTCTACTAAGAAAATTAACTTAAATAGGAATATTATTTGCAGCCAAATAACCAAGAACCTACACTTAATGTTTACGTCTTAGATGAACATTAACCCACCATTACAGACCCGACAACCACAAAAAAATCAAAAAGCCAATGACCGAGATA
Organism: Flaveria ramosissima; assembly: GCA_025215565.1. Lineage (NCBI taxonomy): Eukaryota > Viridiplantae > Streptophyta > Magnoliopsida > Asterales > Asteraceae > Flaveria > Flaveria ramosissima. The sequence continues at coordinate 19,424,730 of CM046043.1, read as the reverse complement.
AGCTAAATAAAGATGGAAGAGAGTTCAAAATGCAGGTGCCGTCATGGAAGAAGTCCACCACCGGCGAATCTTAGAAACACCTTAGACCCTCTCTCTAACCGTGGAGCTGCTGCCACCATTAGATAGAACCAGCGACAACGAAACCCGTCACAACCAACAAGATAATGAACTGGCAGGATGAGTCCATGATAAGCGGGTGCGCTGCGTATTTGTAAACCACATACAATAGACAAGAGTACATCATTGTGCTATTCAAGCGCCGCCGTGGGAAAAGTTCGTTGTTGCTGGCTCCCTACAACACCTAAAACACTATGATTGGCGTCACCAATGACAACGATGGTCAGAAAGACCTCAAAATCTCAGTCTCTATCTCACTAAATGTCTATTGCAAACACCAATCACCATGGGGTTCAACGCCACCATGGGGGATGTCCGCTTAAGACGACTCCCGACAACACATGAAACAGTCTGACTAGTGGTTGTGCTTCCGTTAAACGACGCTAGTCAAAAAAATGGTCTGAAAGACCACAAAATCTTTGTCTCTCTCTCTAAAATATGTTGATGGGAAAGATAAACATGAAATAACCATAACTACTCTCTATAAATTCATTTCAACAATTAATTCAGGTAAATGAGTTTTATAATGTTGAATAATTTAATATTTTAATGATTGATAATATTTTTAAAATTTTATATTTTAAATTTTAATTCTAGGGTTTCAATTTTTTTATTTAAGTATATCGTTTTATTATTTAACTATTTTGTTTTAACACTTAAGAAAATAGATTTTAAAATGCTAGATATATTTAGATCACAATATTACATAATATAATAAAAGAGCAACTAAAAAGTAGATATGACATCATTATATTTCTCCTTACTAAATTTATGAGATGCTTGTTATTCAATTGTTTTGATTCATTTTCATGTTCTTGACCTTCATCTTTTTAATAATAAAAGAGTAATTAAATGTGACACGTGACATCACCACATGTTTTCTCAAAATTTTCTTGTTTCTCTCTCTTATTAGTGATTACATTAATTACTTATAATATTATTTAATTTATTTATATTAAAATCAGTTTTTTAATTGATTAAAAAAGACTTTTAATTTATATTAATAATATTTTTTTCTAAAACATAAAACATTTTCAAAAATACAAAATATATTAGACTTGGTGTTTCCAATAGTAATTTTTAGAGTAAATTACATTGACCATGCCTTAGTTTTGCTTAAATTTCGCCATTCGTCTTTTTAAGTAATAAAAGAGTAATTAAATATGACACGTGACATCACCACATATTTTCTCAAAATTTTCTTGTTTCTCTCTCTTATTAGTGATTACATTAATTACTTATAATATTATTTAATTTATTTATATTAAAATCAGTTTTTTAATTGATTAAAGACTTTTAATTTATATTAATAATAATTTTTTCTAAAACATATAACATTTTCAAAAATACAAAATATATTAGACTTGGTGTTTCCAATAGTAATTTTTAGAGTAAATTACATTGACCATGCCTTAGTTTTGCTTAAATTTCACCATTCGTCCCTAGGATTGAAAACTTACAGGTTCAATCCTAAGTTTTGAAAAAAAAACCATTCGTCCCTTGTGCAAACAGCCGTTAAATTATTTCGTTAAGTAACTGAAAATTGACCATTTTACCCTTCTTTTTCCTCATTCAACCAAATCTCAACCATCACCACCACCCCTCCACCACCACACACCCACATCTCCACCACCACAAGACACACACCGTCTCCACCATTACTCCACCACACCGCCACCACCCCACCTCCACCACACAACACACCCCTAAGCCTAAATGTATATAAAACAACGACAAAAAGAGTAGAGCTTCAGACAATGCCACGGTCCGATGCCATCTAACACCAGTGTTGAGAAAACTTAAGTCATAATGACGACCCCACTGCGCCACCCACATCTGCACCTTGATCGTTGTCGTCCTCCTCCCCCCTCTCCATCTCCACTCTCTACCTCCTCCTAAGCTCCGATTGTAGCCACCACCGCCACCCGCCACTCAGACCAACTCACATTCGACCCCCTCATCTAAGACATCGACCTCGCCGATCGCAACTCCTCTGTAGAACATATCGACATTCTAGACGACAACCCCCATGACGATCCATATTCCAAAGAAGAAATCCTCAGACGCTCAAATGAAGAAGAGTTTTGTGGTGGTGGAAATGGGGGTGTGGAGGTGGCAAGGAGTGGTGGTGGTGGTTGATTGGGTTGAATGAGAAAAAAGAAGGGTAAAATGATCAATTTTCTGTTACTTAACGAAATAATTTAATGGCTGTTTGACCCAGGGGACGAAATGTGTTATTTTTTCAAATCTTAGGATTAAACCTGTATTTTTTTTAATCTTGAGGATGAACCGTGAAATTTGAGCAATCCTCAAGAACGATCCATGTAATTTACTCTAACTTTTATGAAACAAATAATTAAAACTGTGAGCTATAATAAGGAAATTTATACATATGCTCTTATTCAACCCGTGTAGTAAATGGGTTTACTAAAGATATTTCCCTATAATCACAAAACTTTTGATTATTTTTGAATATAACCTTACGGTGAGTTTTTTTTCCCTACATCTCGCTATTCAAAATTTAGTCTGTTCTCCATATGTTCTTCATATGTTTTTTTTACAGATTCACACATTATAGTGGGCATTGATAACATTCATATTTTACATAAGAAAAACAAATTTTGGACTTTGATGATAGCACTAGATACCTTATATAAAAATATGAAACATCACATTACAACATTGGTCTTAAAGCGTTGAAAAAACTAACATTAAAATGTCAAGCGAACCTATGTGTTGAAGGGGGTAACATACATAATCATGTATACGGAAAACAAAACTAAAGTTATTGATAACATTCAAAACTTTATATAAATATTAAACTATCACAAACTCATACGCTATGGCCTGGTTGTTAATAATTTATGAAAGTATATGTTAATAACTGAAGCTGTTAAGAAAGTTCACGTTTGAATACGAATAAGAACTTTGTCGTGAAAATAACTTATATATAAATAAACGTGTACCAATTTAAATTTTATAAACGTCAAGTTTTAAAAGGTGTAAGAAGAAATAGAAAGAAAACTATGAAAGATTTGTAACATTAAATTAACTTAGATAGCTGGTACATTTGTGTTTCAATTACTTGTATATTATGACGCACCGTAAAACCAAACCTTAATATAATAAATGTAAATACGTGAAATATGAAATTTTTTCCCTATATTGTCGTGTGAGTAAGTAATGAGTAAGATGTCTATTTGGAAGATCAGATGTGACGTTGAGAGTTAATTATATAAGAAAACGTCTAATAATAATAAAATATATTATATTCGACATTACTCCGTTTTTAACGAAATTTAGGTTGACCCGTAGATAAAAAAAAGCTTGTCGTAATGACGTATTCAAAATCGTATAAAATGTTATATTTTAAAAGTTTTAAGAGAAAAACAAATGAAGAAGCTGAGTTAATTATATGTAGCCAATCAAGAAGGTTGGTCAATAAGTAAGAGTAAGCTGTCATGCTGCTTACTTTCATCCCACAAATAGAATTTTAGCTCGTGCAATGTAAGAGTGATCTTAGATGCTAGTTCGAACCAAAGATCTCTAAACATGCAACTGAACTACAAGAAAGTTACTTCAAAGGATTTGATAATGCACAAAAAAATTTTACGGAATGTCAAATCTTCCAAAGCCAAAGACAGAAATTTTCCGAATCCAAATATGTTGAAGACTGAAGACAAAGTCTTTCGAAGCTTGAAGACTGATTTCTTCTGAAGACTTTGAAGACATGTGTCCCTAACATACTTTTGACAAAAGCTGAATAACTTTCTGCTGCCAGCTCTAAATACTCACCAACTTATACAAGTTGGTGATTATCTCCATACTTTTATCAACTGTACATTATGGTGTCTGTGTCTATAACTTTCTACTCTTGTACTTTTATCCTTTTTTTAATATATTAGGATGTGAGCTATGTCATGTTCATAGTCACATGTCAAAAGACAATCTACCTTTTGACTCTACATTGATCTTGTTGTCTAGATTAGTGTCTAGCTGGCCTTTAAAGTATGGCCGGCTGCAGGTTGTAGTATAAAGTGTCTTAGGTTGTAGTATAAAGTATCTTATGTAACCAATCTTAGGAGTAAGTATTCTAACGCTAGTAAAATTACTTGAGAGCAATATAATCATCCTTGAAAACCAATACTTGTGTTCTTATGTTCTTTACTTGTTTGTTATCTGTTTCTTTGCATGGTTTCCTATTTGATCTAGTAAGTGTAATATTCTCCACTATGAAAGTGTTGCCTAACCATAATCGATCCTGCTATTGGTATCAGAGCTTTTTACGCTCTTGATTGTAAGATCTCACCATTTTAAGTCTCTTCCGTTCAGAAAACACTTACTTGTTCAAATGGCTACTGTCAATAAAGCTAATATGGAAACCAACACCAAGGTCTACACTGACCACTCTTGATGACTTTGATACTTGTTGTATGAGGATGAAGGGCTTCATCAAGTTTCAAGACAGAAGGATGTGGAAATCTATAGTCTTAGGACCTCACATCCCAGTCACTACTTCAGCAACTGCTAGAGGTGGGATGATATCAAAAGAAGTGGCTGACTATTCTGAGGAAGACTTGAAGAAGATTGATATTGATTAGAAGGCCATGACCTCTCTTCAAAATGCTATTCCTAACTCCATCTATAGAGGCTTCAAGAAGTGCAAGACTACAAAAAACTCTAGGATGCACTAAAGCTAATATATGAAGGATCTGATGAAGCCAAGGAAAACAAGAAGGACATCATGAATCAGCAGTTTGAAAACTTCACCTTCAAGATAGGTGAAACTATGACTCAACAATAATTTAGGTATGTTGAGGTTATAGATACCCTAATGGATGTTGGAGTCAAACTTGATAATAGGGATATTATGATGAAGTTCATGTTCTCTCTCCCAGACAATGGACACAATATTGTTTAGCCATTAAGAGAACTGAAAACCTCTCTACCCTCGCTCTCATAGAGTGTATGGTATACTGAGTGGTTACCAAATGAAGATAAACATGCAAATACCAGCTCGTCCAACAATCAACAGAGTTCAGCCCTTCATGTGGTTGAAAGGGATAGCACAGAATCACAACATCATCTTATCTGCTACCCTAACAACTCACAAATGGTCCTTTCATTACCTTACCGGAGTAACCAAGGGAGAGCTGCACTCAAGGAAGCCCATTCCAAGAACCCAACTCTTCAATAGCCTTTGTGTCTTTAGATAAAAGTCATGGAAACTTTGTAAGGTTATACTTGAAAGGCTAATGCAACCAAAGCAACCAAAAGAGCTCCTAACATACATGCATGATGTGCAGAGTAGAAGTACTTTGGAAGTTTTACACACGTCAAAGAGAATATTCTAAGTGTACAATCTTCTGAAGCCAAAGACCAAATCTTTCGAAGCCAAAGATGAAGTCTTCCGAAGCTTTAAAGACAAAGTCTTCTAAAGACAGAGAAAACATGCTTTCTCTGATCAACTTTTGCATAAATCTGACCAACTTTCCGCTGCAACTCTGATGACTCACCAACTTGTATAAGTTGGTGAAAAGGTCCATGCTTTTGTAACTGTAGATTATAGTCTAGATTCTGTAACTTTCTACTTTGTACCTTTTATCCTTTTTGTAATACATTTGGATGTGAGCTATGACATGTCATAGTCACTTGTCAAAAGACAATCTGCCTTTTGACTTTATATTGATCTTGTTGTTTAGATTAGTGTTTCCAGATAGCCTTCAAAGTATGGCCAGCTGTAGGATGTAGTATAAAGTATGTCAGGTTCTTGTATTTATTTTTAATGCTTTGTAACACTTGTATTAGAACTTAAGAGCAATATACAACATTCTTGAAAACCATACATATCTTGTTCTTGTTCTTAGTTCTGTCTCATTACTTACTTTTGTTCTTAGTATCCTTCATGTCCCGGTATCAGAGCTCTAGGCTTTTGATTGTAAGATCTCACCATCTTAAATCCCTTCCGTTTCACAAAACACTTAACAACTCAAATGGAAACTTTCTTAAAGGCTGATACGGAAACCGATACTATGACAAAGTCTCCACTGATCATTCCTGATGAGTTTGATACTTGGTGCCAAAGAATGGAAAGCTTCACTAGTATTAAGACTCCAGGATGTGGGGACCTATTGTATCTGGACCTCATGCACCATCCACCTCTTCAGCTGTTGGTGATGGTGGCATGATACCAAAGGAAGTGGCTGACTACTCTGAAGAAGACTGGAAGAAGATAGATGTAAATCAAAAAGCCATAAACTCCCTCCAAACTGCTCTTCTAGACTCTATCTATAGAGGCTTCAAGAAATGCAAGACTTCTAAGCGACTATGAGATGCACTGAAGCTGATGTATGAGGGGTCTAATGCTAAAGACAACAAGAAAGACCTTTTGAAGTAGCTGTTTGAGAATTTCACCTTCAAAATAAGTGAAACCATGACTCAACAATACTTTAGGTATGTTGAGATTGTGGACACTCTAATGGATGTTGGAGTAACTCTTGAGAAGAAGAACATTGTGAAGAAGTTCATGTCCTCTCTTTCCAGACAATGGAGACATTATTGTATGGTCATTAAGAGGACTGAGAACCTCAAGACCCTTATTCTCACTGAGTTGTATGGTATCCCTAGTGGCTACTAGATGGAGATAAACATACAAAATCCATCTGGTAACTCCAACAATCAGCAGAGTTCGGCCCGTCATGTGGTTAAAAGGGATTACAGAGAACCACAACATCATCTCATCTGCAACCCTAACAACTCACAAAAGGGTCCTTTCATTACCTTCTCTAAGACACCAAGAGAGAGCTACATTCATGGAAGCCCGTTTCAAGAGACAAACTCATCACAAGCCTTTGTGTCTGCTGATGAAAGTAGTAGCAACTTTCTCTTCACCATTCAAGACTTGGACTGGATCCATTCGGATGATCTCAAGTACATGGAGATAGTCTAGCAGATGGCTCTTCTCACTTACAGAGCCAAGAAGTTCTACAAAAGGAGAGGGAGGAAGTTTCCCGGTAATGAAACCAGTGGAAAGTTTGGGCTGGACAAAAGCAAAGTGAAGTGTTACAACTGTAACCAAATAGGACACTTTGCTAGAGAGTGTAAAGCACCAAGAAGAAATGGTGGTCAAGCACAAATCAGATCAAACTACACTGATGGAGCTCCATAAACTGAGATGCCCAAGAAGCAAGATACAGTTGCCGTTGACGAAGGAGGCTTTGATTAGAGTTTCCATGTTGAAGATGTATCTCCAAACCAAACACTGATGGCTGATCATGAAGATGCCAAGGTATTGGAACATCTTTGTACCTCTGAATGCATTGCAAAAGTTAACCAATATATGTTCAATAACTTAGAGATGATATTTGACCTTGAACCCTTAAACATCTTAAAAACTAACTTTAAAAGAGCTAAAAAAATGATAAACTTAAAATAGAAGATTTAGTGAAAACCATTTCAACTCTTAAGCATGAACATACCAACTACAGGACTCAGATCAAAGATCTCATCAATAAGTTAACTGAATGCCAGGTTAAGCTTGTGATCAGCAAAGCTAGGATAGAAAAATTTATTCTTGAAGAAGAGACCTTCAAGACATGATATCCTCATCCTCGCATGCAAATGTGTGTTATCAGAATAAACAGGGACTGGGATCTACTAAGATCTGCAAGGTGTGGAACTTATCAAGATGAGCTTCCCCTAATAGACTCTATTAATGAAGAGGATTAAGATTGGATAGTGAAGGATGGATCTGAAAGGAGTGAGGAAGATCATCCTAAGAAGGGTCACTATTCTCCTAATGAGAGAAAAGAATTTGGGATGATGAAATCCAAGAGGAAGAACTTGATCAGAGCAGTAAAGAGAATATCAAAGAAGGCTCAAGAGATCAAGGCCACTTTCAACTCAAAGTAGAAACAAGTGTTTATCTATGCAGGATTTGAAGTGGTAAAGGCTGAAGACTCAACTGTGAACTCTAGTACCAAGAGTTCTAGTTCTTGTCCAACTTATCCTAGCAAAGAAGAGAAGGCTGATCAGCTGTGTACCACTACTATACAGCCTGAACCATCTAGTTCCAAAAGCAAGCCTCACCCTAAAAAGCTTGCTACATCATCTGTGAAGATGAAGATGCAGATGGGAAGTGATCAAGCTCAGCCTTCCTATCAAAAGAAGTCTCTCAGAAGAAAACCAATAAATTGCATCATGTGTGGTAGTACTTCTTATTTGGCTAAGGATTGCCTCTACAATCCTAAAAGTACTGTCCACATGATCAAGAAGAAAACTTATAAGAAGAAGAAGAAGATAGCTTCAAAACGAAAGTCTTTTCCTTTCGGAAGCTCCAACATGAAGAAGAAGAAGAAGACAAGTGAAATCTTGCCTTCAGAAGAAAAGTTGGTCTCGGAAGAAAGGAATGCTTCCGAAGTACTGAAGCCTACTGCAGAGAAAGCAAGAACTTCCAAAGGTCTAGTCTCCAAAACTTCCGAAATGTTTAAGGTCAAGTCTCATCTTCTAAAGATGATGTGGAGGATAAAGGAAGACCATGTGACTGAAAGTTGTTTATTAATAAAGGTGATGATCCTCAAAGCTTGAATATAGGATCAATTACTGTTGCATTGTCTTCAATTTACTTTGACAAGCCCAAGACCAACAAAGCTTGGGTTTTCATATGTAACTAACCATCTGAGAATAGCCCCTTAAACATAGGAAGGCTATCCTCTCATTCCTTAATTGTTGCTCTACTTCTTCCTTCTTTCTTATCCTCTGCTCTTCTAAAGCTAACCTTGCTACTTCCTCTTGTTCTTTTTGCAGCATGGTTGCATTTTCCAACTCTACCAGTTCCTCAAGTGGTAGGAGAAGCATCTCTTCACTTTCAACTCCCAGGTTGACAACTCCGTCAATCACCTCCACTCTTTTCTTGTTGTTGATAGCCTCTTGAGCTGCTATAGCTGCTTTGCTACTTGCAGCAAGTAGCTTCTTAGTAGAGAGTCTACCTTTCTTCTTCAGTTTCTCCACTCTTTCCTCCTCTAGAAGTTCTTCCGCAGTCATCTTCCTCTTTCCTTTGATGTCTTCAGAAGATTGAGCTTTGGAAGACTCTGGTTTAGAGGATTCAGATTGGTGAGTGGGGAGTTGAGCTTGTGGTGATGAGGGTGTTGGGTTTAGGGTTGAGAAAGAGGGGTTTTAAGAAAGTCTTCACTGTATATCTCAGAGGCTAGCTCAAGTATGGCCTCTGTGATAATCAAATCATCAGACAGGGAAGATAACCTAATGATTTCTTCCGTAGCTTGGATCTCTACTTTAGAAGATTGTATCCTTGCATCGAAACACATGGAATTGCACTACCTGTCCAGGCTGAGTTAGTTGCTGGGCTATAAAAGAGCTTATATCCCCTTCAAAATCAATTTCAGGTTCAATATGGACCTTAGGTTGACGAACTCCCTCCTCGATGGTAGGTGATGCATTCAACATCTGAAGCTCTTCAGCTCCAAAGTAAGTTACAACAACATCTGGACAGGGTTGTTCAAGTGAGGAGCTTATTAAGAACCTGGTTAAGAACCTACTAAGATCAATAAGCATCCGTGGGTCCACTTGAAAGGTGACAGGAGGAGGCTTAGGGAAGAGGGTTGTAGATTGTTGTTGGGAAGGGTAGTATGAAGATAGGGTTGAGAGGGCTAATCTTTGTTCCACATGTGCTTAACTGTGTACATTCTCCCTCTTTTTGGTAGCATCATCTTGAGAAGTAGATGAGCTAGAGGAACAACTTAAAGAGACTTGAATTTGTACATGCCTGACAGACTTCTCAATCTGTGTCTCAAATAGTTGAGCCTTGAGATTTTCAATCTCAAGTTGCTGAGTGGTAGACCTATCCTCTAAAGTCTTAACCTTTGATTCAAAGTTTGAGACTTTAGAAAGTAGGTCTCTTATGGTGAGTTGCAGACTTCCCTCATCTTCTTTTAAAGAATCATGGGGAGATGAGATAACATACCTGGTATGTTCATCTTCACAACTAGATATGGATTCTTGGCACCTGGTTTCCTTTGCGAAGTGATGTCTCCTTTAGAGTCATCAATAGGAAAAGTTGTCGTAGACTCAGTCTCTGAGATATTAGACTCAGTCTCAGAGATATTACCACTGTCCTGAGAGCCTAATGAGACACTTTAAGTAATGGTAGTTGAGTCTGTATGAGTCCCCTCCACCTCAGTGGGAGTCACTTTAGTTTGGCTTTGCTGATGGGGGCTAGAAGTCAGAGGTTTCCTAGAGCTAAGTTGATATTTAGATTGGTAGATAGAGCAACATCATGGCCTTGAAGGAACATGAAATCTTAATCAAAACCGATTAATAGGTTAGTGAAAGATATAAAAGGTATACTTAATGACTCAGGACCTTGGTCAATGTCTAATGGCATTGAGCCAATGATTTGGTTGTCCCTATTTGGCTACTCAGGGGAGTATTGGGACTCACCCTGGGGCTTAAGGTTTGGGTTTAGGGCTCATCAGGTTGAGACTAAGGTGACTCAACACTGATATTAAGGTGAATAGTGGAGGATGGTTGGACCTCAGGTTGAGTGGGAGCCTATTGTTCCACTCTAGTCTTTTTAGCTTGAGCAGAGGGGGCTTGTTCAATAAAAGTAGATTGAACAAGGGTTCGTTTGGTATGTCTCTGGTAAGTAAACTTGATAGGATGGGAATGGATGATTGGAAGTGAAGTGGTTGTGTCTTGTGTGGTTCATCACCTGTGGGGCTTACAGGGATGTCACTAGGAGCCATTGGCTAGATCATACCTGGAAGAAGTACAGCGTGTTCCAGTGAAGTTAGTGGACACCCTCTTCAGAACTTTAAAGATGCCCGGCCTCATGCAAGAGACAAGAATAGTGTCTTCACATAGAAGTGTGTCTTGTTCTAGCTCACAGTTGATGATATGCTGAATGAACCTAGGATACATGTAGAATGTTTCCCTTTAAAGATTTCCTCTTCAGTTGTTCAGCACAAACTTGGAGTAGTTGAATCTAAGGCCTCTTACCAACCCATGAACAAGGCATCCTAGATCATAAGGAATTTGATCCCAACCCCCTGATTTGTTTGAGAGACAATATAGAACTATATGTAGCATGAACTTCCAGTTGTAAGAGAAGTTGAACTTGTAGACAGTTGACTTGCTTACATCACCACCATATCCTATTTGGGTATATGTGTCTTCCAAATCAGTCTCGGGAAATTCTATGGGAGTGCCTTCATCATGAAGCTCTAGATGCTCTTTAATGGTCTGTTCGGATATGATGAACTCTTGTCCATATATCCTTGACCTGAGAACCCTAACACCATTCAGAGTGTCGCTATGATTACTTGCCCGAAATTCGGACATATGGTTGGAGTAAACAGTGGGGTTAACGGTAAGGGAGGTGTAGTAGGTAGATTGGGTTAGAAATTGGATGATTTTGGCAAAATCAGTATCCTTTGAAAAATCAAGGAGTGCGACTTGGTTGTGCTCAGGATTTAGGGCCATTGTTTTGAAAGTTCAGTAAAATTGAAGCAACTTGGGATAGTGAAAGTGAAGATGAAGGAAATTTAGGGCTTTTGAATAGGTAAAAAGATTAAAGAGAGAGGTCGGAAGTATTTAAATGGGGTGAAATGTCAGATGGATAAGATGAAATGACAGTTTGGGTGTTGGTGTGACAGAAGCGGTAAGGTTAACTCCATTTAAAATATTCTGACATAATTAATAAAATCTTACCTTTTTACAGAGTGGGGCCCAAAATTTCCGTTACACAGTAAGGCTTTCTTCCGAGAGTAAAAGTTTTCCGAAGGTAACTTCTTCCGAGGCCAAATTTACTTCAGAAGGTAAATTATATCCGAAGAGAAATTTCCTTCCGAGAATAAAGTGGTCTTCCGATCGAAGAAGTTTAAGTGTTCGGAAGTATATTTGATATAAGATCAAATATTCTTCCGAGAGTAAAAACTCTTCCGAAGGAAATATTTGTTCAAAGAAATTTGCCTTCGGAAGATAGATAAAGATATCTTCCGAGGGTAAATTTCCTTTCGGAAGAACTCATACTTAGAGAACTTTGAAGAGAAACCTATTGTAACAGGGCTTAGATTGTAATGAGACAACATAAACAAGACACACTTTAAAAAGGTTTTCAAAAAGATAAGCTAGTTAATGTTTATCATCCCAGTAGTTGTATTTAAATACTTAAATCTTTGCTCATCAAAAGCTTTGGTAAACAAGTCAACATATTATTCATTTGAGTCAACTTTGACTAGTTTGATCAAGTTTTTCTCATGAATATCTCAAATGAAATGATACCTGATGTCAATGTGATTTGTCTTGGAGTGCTTGACAGGATTCTCTGTAATGGAAATTACACTCTTGTTGTTAATGTAGATAGGAGTCTCCATGAAATTAAAGCCATAGTCTAACATCGGATTTTGAATCCACAGCAGCTGAGCACAGCAACTAGCAGCAACAATGCATTCAGCTTCAGCAGTTGACGTAGAGACACATGATTGCTTCTGCATTGCCAGGATATGATCCTTCCACCAAGAAATTTACACCCTCTTGATGTTGATTTCTCGTTGATATTGCAGCCACCATAGTCACTATCAGTGTAGCGATAGAGATTGAAGTCTTGGTTCCTAGGATACCATAGAGCCAGTTTGGGAGCTCCTTTTAGGTATCTAAGGATTCTCTTGGTAGCAGCTAGGTGAGACACCTTTGGAGCAGCCTGATATCTTGCACAAATGCAAGTTGCAAGCATGATATCAGGTCTACTTGCTGTGAAATACATCAGAGATCCAATAATCGCCCTATACCGATGTTAATCAGTATCCTCCCCCTCAGAGTTAGAACAAAGATTGTGATTTGTGGGTGTAGGTGTATTTGCGGGTTTACAATCCTTCATCTCAAATCTTTTTAAAATGCCATTAACATATTTAGATTTGTTGATAAAGAACCCATCTTTCATCTGCTTCACCTGAATTCCAAGGAAAAAGTCCATTTTTCCATAGAACTCATCTTAAACTTCTTCTTAATAATGCTTTCAAAGTCCTTACACATTTGGTCATTTGAGGAACCAAATATGATGTCATCAACATAGATTTGTACTAGAAAAATGTCTTTCTCGGACTTTCTTATGAATAATGTCTTATCAATGGTACCTCTGGTGTAACCATTCTTCAGGAAAAACTGAGACAATGTCTCATACCACAGGCTAGGTGTTGGTGCAGCCCATAGAGAGCTTTATCCAGTTTGCACACATAGTTAGGATGTTGTGGGTCTTCAAATCCTGGAGGTTGGCACACATAGACTTCTCTATCTATATCCCTCTACAGAAATGCACACTTGAATTCAAGTTGTTAAATTGTAAAGTTCTTGGAATGCTGCATAAGCAAGGAAGATTCTCACAACCTCAAGTCTTGCAACTGGTGAAAAGACATTGTTGATGCATGTATGTCCCTAGATCATGATTTGTAATGTAATAGATCTTGTTTGTCTGACTATGATGTAATATGAATTGATTAATGAAATGATATGGATTATTTGTGATTTGTAATGTCTAATATTTCATTAATGAGTCGATATTGAATTGATTAAATTGGGTTTATGATTGTTTGAATGCTTACACATCAAGTTATATTAATAAAAACATTCAAACTTAACTTAATGAAGTTCTCATGCAAATGGTCCATGCGAATGGACCACACGCATGAATAACTTCATACGATTGACTCAGTCGCACGACTGAACCAGGAGACTGGATCAGTCGTATGATTGACATAAGATTGACTCAGTCGCACGACTGAACACTCAGTCGTGCGGATGAATCAACCGCATGGTTCAATCGCACGACTGAACCATACTTATGGTGCAGTCGCACGAATGAACAACACTAACCTATAAATAGACCCAATTCGTGGAAAAACGAAAGCATTCATACCATTACGACTCCAGACGTACCCTAGCCGTCCAGAAGCCTCCCAAATCGTTCTCCAAGTTCACAGAACACATTAGATCGATTCCTAATCGACTTCTAACGTTAGATTCAATTCTTGATTGATTCTTCGTGTGTTCTCACTGATTGGATCGCCAATCAAATAGGATTCCGCACTATTTGATCTGGTTTACACGCTAATCACTAGGTATTTCGTTCAAATACCAGGTCCTAACAAGTGGTATCAGAGCTTTGGCTCTTGATTACGTGTGATTCAATCAAGATTGCATAAAAGTTTGTGTTTTTGCACTAAAAACGCAATCTTTGGTGTCAAAAGTGATCTTGGATGTTCCCTGCTCATCAAAGTTTGGTTTCTACGGACTTAGGCGATTAGACATTGCGAAAGTTCGAATTTTTACGGCTGAAACACGTCAAACCTAGAAAATTTCGCAAAACAGCAGCTTCAGTCGCACGAGTGACCCATTCGCACGACTGGACTCCATTCGCACTGCCCATTCGCACGATTGGACCTAGTCGCACCTTCATTTGGCCGACTGAACCGTTCGTTCGCATAGCTCATACGCATCAGATTCATTCGCACGACTGAACCAAGCGCTCAGTTCAGCCGCACGATTGAACCAGTCGCAGAGTTCATACGCACGACTAGACCATTCGCACCCTTCAGTCGCATCAGTGAAAGTTTGTTTGATTAGACTTAAAGTTATTCGCCATGGAAGATCAAATGTCAGCCTTTACTGCTGGGAAGGACTCTAGGATACAGAACCTGCTGTTGCTTGAGAGTGAGGTGGGTAATCATAATAAACCACCAAAGCTCTTGACTTTAGATGAGTTTCCCCACTGGAAACAACGTTTTGAGATCTACCTCAATGGAGTGGATCCGAATCTGTGGGAAGCCATCGAGATTGGATATAGTACACCGGTGGGAGCTGATGGAGTTAAGCTAACGTTAGGAGGGATGACGGACGCGCAGAAAGTTAAGTACAATGCAGAGAAAAGAGTTTATGCATTGATTACACAGTCTATCCCCAAAGATATATTCCACCAGTACTCAGAGAATAAGCAGTCCAAGAAACTGTGGGATGAGCTAGAGAAGAGGTACGACGGGAATGCTTCGTTGAAGGCAATCAAGGCCAAGGAGTTAAAGAAGGAATTCGATAACTTCTCATCGATTGGTAACGAGAGTTTAGACGACGTCATAGATAGATTCTACCATTTGATGAGCGAACTGCATACACATGGGGTAGAAACTACCATGGAAGAGAAAGTTAGTAACTTTGCAGACGGATTGCCTAAAAATTGGGCTTCATTCGTGTCTAATCTGAGACAGAATGGAATGCTTGCAAAGCTGGATATTAATGACTTCATTCTTAAGCTGCGAGAAGAAGCACTTAGGATGAAGTACAGAGCTCAGAAGTCTTCGTACACTCAAAATCCAGCTTTGTACAACGCCACGCCTCAAGCTAAGACATCTGAAGCACCTCTCCAGACTGCATTTGTGTCTAGCTCGTCGGGTCCGTCACATGCTTCTCCTTCAGGATCAGACACGTCGGGATCTTCTTGTACCCATTATATTGGATCTGAAGCAAGTGCTACTAAACTGAAGACCGAGAACCTCGGTAATGTGACTGTGGAAGTAGCTCGAGAGCATATGGATCTTTTGGCAGCAGTGGTTCATTCATATGATGGGCTTGTTGCCGGGAAGATTGGAAACTGTCATCTGGCAGACGAGGACTACGAGCAGGTGGACGAAATGGAGCTTGAGAGGATGGACATAATGTGGGCCTTAGCTAGTGCTGTCCGGAGGGCGAAGAAGTTTGTTAAAAAGACCGGACAGAACTTGGTAGCTACTAAGGATACCACATTTGGCTTTGACAAAAGCAAAGTGACCTGCTTCAACTATGAAGAGAAGGGGCACTTCAAAAGAGAATGTGTCAAGCCAAAGAAGACGGGTAACGGGAACCCGTTCTCGTCCTTCACTCGCCAAGACAAGCAAGCTTCTACTTCTACTTCATCAAGCAAGGATCCAAAAGCCTTGACTGCTCATGATGATGAAGGACAGGATTGGAGCTTTAGGTTTGTCTCACCAGGGGAATCAAACATTGCAAGTGTAGAAGATATTGACGATGATTCCGCGAGTGAAGGAGATCTAGCAGTTGAGATAGCAATGTCACATAGTGAAGGAGCAACTGCAACCGAGGTCAGTTACAAGCCTAAAGAGGAAACTTCCACGTCAGAGACAGAAAAGACAGAATCACCAGAACCAGAGACATCTGATGCTGCGTTGATGGCTAGCTCTTCTGAACCAACTCAGGTAAGTACTACTGACCAAATGTTTGATAATCATGCTTGTTCTGATTGTGATACTTTTAGGAATAGCATAGATGAAAAATTTGCTAGGTTATTAGATCATAATGATAACTTAGTAAAAGATTTGCAACTGTGCACTGAGGCTAATAGAGTATTAAAACAAAATGAGCATAGTTATAAAGAAAAGATAGACCTATTGACTAAACAGCTTAGGGAAACCAAAGTAGTTGCTTTTAATCAAGCTAATGACATTAGGTACTATCTAAACTCCCTAGAAGACACTAAGAAGCAAAAGGCAGTTCTAGAAGTAGAAGTAAACTCATTAAAACAGAAACTGCATAGTTGGACTAGTTCTTCACACATAGTTCAACACTTAGTGAGAGAAAGGAATAACGGGGAGGGATTGGGTTACAAAGTGGTTCCACCACCACCTGAGACCTTGATGAACACTAAGACTAGACCAGTAAATAATAACCCCATCAAGGATCACGTGGTGTCTACTCCTCTTGTTAGTGATCCAGATTCTTCATGTTCATCTATTGAATCTGGAAACAAGCAAAAGGAGGCCACTTCAAAGGCAAAGGGTAAATTGCCTTGTGTTAATCTGGAAAAGGAATTTGAAAAGGTTAACTTAAAGTCAGGGTCAAACAGAGTTAAATCAGAACCTAAAAAGACTTCTAATGTTAATTTTTCACATGCTTCAAGTCAAAAACCAGTTAACCAAAAAGAGAAAGATGTTAAACAGGTTAAAACAGTTAACTTTGTTAAACCGAGAAAACATCAAAAGAACCAGAGTCAAAACCTAAAGTGATTGATGTTACTAGAGTGTCACACACTTCTCCACAAAGAAAGTTTAACCATAAAGTTGACAGCAGGTCATGCTACAACTGTGGAGAATGTGGACACATTGCTTCCTATTGTCCTTTCTATCAGACACCTTAGGAAAAAGATTGAACTTCAGGATTCAAAGCCTAGGTCTTCTAAGAGGAGTTCTCTGACTCCACCTAGAAGAACTAGTGAACCTAAAGTTCAACCTGTAAGCCAGTCGACTGTTTATCATAAACAGGCATTGCACAAATCTGGCTTATGGAAAGAGAAGTCAGCCTGCGTGTCTGATACTGATGACAAGAAGGAACCTGAGCTACCCTCACCTTCTAAGGGTCAATGGGTGGAATTTATGATGTGTGATGCATCTTGGAAACCCAAGCCAGTAATGGCTTGGGTTCCTAACCTAAACCAATCCGTTACTTTGTATGTGCAGGGTGTTCGATATAGTGCTGAGACTAACACGTGGATTGTAGACAGCGGAGCATCCAGGCACATGACAGGAAATAGGGCCCTTTTATCAAACGTCAAGCAAATAGAAGGAGGGCATGTTTCCTTTGCTGGAAACAAGGGAGGCTATATCACAGCTCAGGGAGAAGTGGGAAATCAGAAAGTTAAGTTTGATAAGGTGAACTACGTTCAACAACTTCAAAATAACTTACTTTCTGTTTCCCAAATCTGTGATAAAGGATTTAAGGTCATCTTCGACAACAAGAAGTGTTACGTGCTGAAGAAAGACTATGTGATCCCAGAGGACCAAGTTCTGATGACTGCTTCAAGATATAAAGACCTTTATGTCTTGGATCTGTCAACAGCTGCTACAACGGATCATGAGGTTCAGTGCTTTCTATCTAAAGCTACTGAGAAGGATTCCATCTCCTGGCATAGGAGAATGGGACACATTAGTCAAAGGAAGATGAATCACTTGATTCAGAAGGATCTGGTGAGAGGAGTTAATGTCAAAAACTTCCAGCTTCCTGACTTTTGTGTAGCTTGCAAGAAAGGCAAACAGACGAAGAAGTCTCATAAGGAAAAGAAAGTTCATTCAATAGAACTTCCTCTTGAATTTCTTCACATGGATCTGTTTGGTCCAGTCAGTACAACGAGCATTGCAGGCGACTTGTACTGTTTTGTGGTCACTGATGACTGCTCAAGGTTCACTTGGGTAATGTTTCTGAAATCCAAATCAGAAACATTTGAGTCATTCAAGGAGTTAGTAACCACACTGGAATCTCTCTACAAGCTGAAGGTTAGACAAGTACGCTCAGACAACGGGACAGAATTCAAGAACCAGTGGATGGAGGCATACTGCAAGGAAAAGGGAATTGTGCATCAATTCACTTTTGCCTACACGCCTCATATGAATGGCGTTGCTGAGAGAAAGAACAGAAGCTTGATAGAGACAGCACGGACTATGCTGGCAGACTCGAAACTGCCTATCCAATTCTGGAATGAGGCAGTGGCGAATGCATGTTATACACTGAATCGAGTCCTGATAGTCAAGCGCCACGGAAAGACATGTTACGAGCTACTACAAAGACGCAAACCGAATTTGGAGTATGTTGAACCTTTTGGAGCGCCGTGCACACTTCTGAAGAAGACACAAGAAGGAAAATTCAGTGAGAAGGCGGATGAAGGAATATTTCTAGGATACAACATACCGAACAAGCGAGTTTACAACAACTCAACGGGTCTTGTAGAAGTGTGGTGTAATGTTGACGTTCAGAGATATACCATACCACCTACTGGCAAAGGACCCGCCTACTTCTTCGACTATGATGGATTCTTCAAGTCCTTCAACATCCCTCTCTCTCCCTCGGATGACGAGTTAGCTACTAGAATGATGTATGATATCTTGAATACACCATCTAGCTCACAGGGAGAATCATCTACTCAGTCAGGGGGAGTAGTCGATGACAGTGACTCCTCCTCTGAAGATGAAGCTGAAGCAGATGACCAGAACAGTCAGGAGGCACAGGTTCCAGTTCCTGAAAGTCCACAAGCATCTACCAGTGATGCACCTTTGACTTCAGAACCTCAAACTCCAACTACCTCAGATGCAGAACCAAATGTTCATAATCTTGGCTCTGAGGTAGCTGTTCCTACTACTCCAGGATCACGACTAAACGTCTATCATCCCCTAGACAATGTCATTGGGGATGTCAGATCAGGAGTACAAACCCGAAATCAGCTATACTCAGCTGATTACGCCTCGGTTATGGAGAAGGGTTACATTCATGATGGTGCTTATCGGTGTTTTGTCTCGCAGTTTGAGCCAAAATATGTCAGTGATGCACTAAATGATGAGGCGTGGGTGAGTGCCATGCAAGAAGAACTTCTGCAGTTCAAGAAGTTAGGTGTATGGACTCTGGTTGATAGACCTAAAGGTGCTAAAGTCATTGGCACCAAATGGGTCCTGAAATGCAAGAAGGATGACCAAGGGGTCATTATCAGGAACAAAGCTCGATTGGTGGTTCAGGGTTTTCGCCAAGTCGAGGGGATTGACTACAATGAGGTGTTTGCACCCGTGGCAAGGATGGAAGCCATTCGTATCTTCCTTGCCTATGCATCGTACATGAAGATTAAAGTCTACCAATTAGATGTGAAGAGTGCATTCCTTCATGGGGAAATCAGAGAAACAGTCTATGTCAGTCAACCCGAGGGATTTGAAGATCCTTATCATCGGGATAGAGTTTACAAGCTCGACAAGGCTTTATACGGGCTTCATCAAGCTCCAAGAGCTTGGTATGAGAAACTCTCGACTCATCTTGTGAAACACGGCTTTCGCAGGGGAGTCATTGACTGCACGCTGTTCATTAAAGAAAAAGATGGCGACCTACTGCTCGTACAGATCTATGTTGATGACATAATCTTCGGTTCAAAGAACGAAGAGTTATGCAAAGAGTTTGAAGCAGTTATGAAGAAAGAGTTTGAGATGAGTGCTATGGGGGAGATGAAGTTCTTTCTCGGGTTACAGGTGGATCAGACACCAAATGGGATCTTTCTACATCAGACCAAGTATGTGGGAGACATTCTCAGTCGCTTTGACATGGAGAATGCTTCTGCTGCTGGGACTCCACTTGCTACGAATCACGACATAGCACCTGATGAAAATGGAGATCTTGTAGATGCCACGATGTACCGAGGAATGATTGGATCCCTCATGTATCTCACTGCCTCAAGACCTGATATCATGTATGCTACATGTTTATGTTCTAGATATCAGGCTAAACCTAAGGTCAACCATCTGATTGGGGTCAAGAGGATTTTTCGTTATCTGAAGGGTACACCCACACTTGGATTGTGGTACCCTCATGATGATGACTTTGAGCTTACCGCGTATAGTGACTCGGATTACGGGGGCTGCAAGATGAACTACAAGTCTACATCAGCAGGGTGTCAATTCTTTGGGAGAAGATTAGTTACCTGGCAGTGTAAGAAGCAGACATCGGTTGCATTGTCAACCTGTGAAGCTGAGTATGTTGCTGCTGCAAGTTGCTGTTCACAAATCATCTGGATTCAACAGCAAATGCGGGATTACGGTTTAAAGTTTTCTTCTACTCCTATTTTTGTTGATAACTCTGCTGCAATTGCAGTAACTAAAAATCCGGTCCAACATCCAAAGACCAAACACATCGGTATTAAATACCATTTCATAAGAGACTGTTTTGAAAAGAACTTAATTGATGTGGTAAAAATTAATACTGATTTTCAACGCGCTGACCTCTATACTAAAGCCTTTGATAAACCACGTTTTCAATATTTGCTAGAGGTCAACGGCGTTAAAAAGAAAAGTGAGGTTATTCCTGATGATGATCATGTGTAGTCCGATGTAGTTTAGTTAAATTTTTCTGTTTTATTTTATTTTATTTGTTTATTTTAGTCTGTTTAATTTAAACTCATGTTATTTGCTGTTTTAAAATCCTAAAATAATTAAACCAGTAATGATTTTAGTATTTTAGGGGGAGAATATGTCAGCAAGTAACATTAAAAAAAAAAAACGAGGGAGAAGGAGTGGATAGCTGATATAAGGTAGATCGTATCTGTGATACCGATTCAAAACCTTTGGAAAATGATAGTACACAGGAACAAATCAAGAGGGACTTTAAAATTTAATTTTAGAAAAGATGCAAAAATTCAAAGTATAAGTCTGTGTAGTCTAAGCAATATAAAAGGGAAGATGATAGAAAACTGGTAACTCCTAAGGTAACACAAAAAAGTAGACCTAGAGGTTGCTAGACCACAAATGATATGTCGGTAGATTCAACACAATAGATGATTAGACCTGACTGGTGATCTCAAGATCAAACTAAGTTGTTCAACTGACTGTGGGCTTCCATCTTATCACTGGTTAACACAATCAACAATATTCCAATAAGGGGTAATGAGCATGTAAACGCCACAAATGTGTGCGGATGACCATAATTAGAGCAAAGCAAGAAAAAAAATGAAAGACAAATGCTATAAAGCTAATGACTTATGTTGTTGGTGCATTTTGTGCAAAATAAAATAAGCTGCTCTAACAAGGAGATAGGTTGTGTGCCTCTCTGCTGTGCGATGGCACTGACCTGAGGATAAGCATAACCTAGATATTCTAGAATTCATTGTTGTTTGCCGCCTCTCTGCTGTGCGATGGCACTGACCTGAGGACTGGCTTCTCTTTGAAAGCTCTAAGAATAGTCTCTTCTTGTAATAATACCCGTAGACCGCTCAAAAGCTCCTGAGGAATGTTGATTACCATATAAGTGTGGGATCCACAAATGTTAGTTGAAATAATTAAACCTAAAACAATCACCAGTCTGTGTCAAAAGTCTGTGTATGGATTTAAGTGGACAAATATATTGACAATCATTGTGGCTGCAATTCTCGAAAGTTCAAATCAATGTGAAAATCTAAGAGTTCCAGTATGATTTCCTAAAGTTGCTAATGACTCTGGATGAACACCAAGAATTGAGCATCAAAAGATTTTGATAACAAGTCCCAAATGATTTGACTTGCCTGTATGATTCCAAAATTGAATTGGTCCAGGTGTGGTCAATCCAAGTTGAAGCTGTCTATTCCGGAACCAAATCCCGTAGATGTCCATCTTAGGATTTATCTCTCACAAAAAGCCAAAAACAAGTCTTGTTTTGAGTATTTAGTTTAAATTTTCTAAGTTAGTTAGTCGTTTTAGTTTGTTAGTTTGTCGGACTACATCAGGAAAATCAGTAAGGAATCAACTCACTAAAAGGGTCATGTCTGAGATGACCACATGTGCTTTAAATGTTTAAACGAGTCACGTCTGAGGTGACTAAATTGCTTAAAAGGATCACGTCTGAGGTGATCAAAAAGTTTTCAAGTTAAAATGATCATGTCTGAGATGATCAAAAGCTCATAACTTAATTTCAAAAGTTAAAAGGGTTAAATGTAAATTGGTAAAAATGGCAGAAAATTAACTAAGTGTGACCCATTCGCACGATTGGACCATGAGAATGGACCAACCATGCGAATGGCTCCCATTCGCACGAATGGACATGAGATTGAGCCTTTCACACGAATGGCTTATCAGAATGACCCATTCGACCGATTGGAAGGGGGCGAATGAGTCAGTCGACCGACTGATACTCATTCGGTCAACTGAACAGGCGAATGAAAGGCACGATTGAGTCAGTCGACCGACTGAACCTCAGTCGGTCAACAGCATGCGACTGACTGGGCCAATCGCACGATTGAGCCTCAGTCGCCCGAATGAACTGAGCGAATGAGGCCAGTCGGCCGATTGAACTCAGCTTCAGTATTTAAAGGGCACAGTCGATCGCATTCATTCATCACACCCCAATCGCTCTCAAATCGCACACCCTACCGTTACTCTGCCAAATTTCATTAGACCCTGTTTTCATCTTGATTCTGATTCACTGACTCTCGTTATTGATTATACAGGTAGTTTGAAGTTCCATCTTCCCTAAACCTGAAGGATTTAAACCCTAATTTAGGGTATTCGACTGTAAAACAAGAACCGAGACTTAAATGACCTAATAACCTACCTAAACTATGCAAAACGTTAAAATTAAGTTTAATAGGTTATTAGTAACAAGAATGCGAGTCTATTGAACCGGTTATCCATGTTAAAACACCTGTTTTGTTAAAGATTCGAACGGTAGGCGACTGAACTATAGGACAGGCGACTGGTCGCCCGGATGAACTCCAATCGCACGATTGAAACTTGCGATTGGGTCAATCGCCCGAATGAACCATGCGTTTGAGCTCAGTCGGCCGACTGAACCATTCGCAGACTCAGTCAGCAGACTGAACCCAATCGCATGTCTCATTGACCAGAATGAGCTCAGTCGCATGAAAGGACAGCCGACTGACTTCAGTCGCATGATTCATTCGCACGAATGAATCAGAATGAATTTCAACATTACACTTAGAACAAAATTTTAATGTATTTGTACTAATGGTTCTATGTCATGTGTTTTCAGGATAATGGCTGAGAGATGGTCCATAAATCCAAAGCACAACATCTGTGCTCATTTGGATCACACTACTAGGAACGGGGCCGAGTTCACCGATATTATAGCCTTTCTCAGACGTTCCCGGATCCATAAGGCTATCTCTACTCCCTGCACGCCCTACAGATCACTACATCAGGCATTCTGGGAGAATGCCTCTGTGGATCGCTCTCGTGAGCCCTACAGTATTCGGAGCTCTATACTGGGTCATGATATCGAGATCACTGCTGCTGACATCCAGAGGGTCCTAGAGTTTGGAGATGATACTGATCATCCTACCAGATTACATCCACTGACCGTGAGAGGATGCTTTCTGAGGATCAAGTACGCTGGGGACATAAACTCAGGTGTGCTCAACAAGAGCAACCTGTGCCCCCAGTACAAGTACTTAGCCCATGTGATCCTTAAGTGCGTAGCTTCGAGGAGGGGTGGGTTCGACGACCTCTCAGACCAGATCCAAAATGCCTACGTGGCACTGGTGCTGAACCACCCCTTCAGCTTTTCTAGTATGATTTTCTCCTATCTGGTGGAGAACTTGGAGGCAAAGGGAAAGGAGGGGTTTTGTATGTACCCCAGGTTTTTACAGCTCATCTTCAACGAGAAGTTGCCACATCTGCCCAAAGACAGTCATGATGCAGTGGCTCTGGAGATCATGGATGATACGACTCTGGGTCGGATGAGGGTTTATAGGGGGAAGCAGGTGAAGCCCCAAGTTAAGAGATTGATTGGCCACCTGGCCAACGAGAGGTATGTGGCACCGGGCAGACGCAAATGGCGTCATGAGGACAGTGACTCTGATGATGAGAGGCTGCTACTGGAGAGCTTGACTCTGACGATGATGATAGCGGGGACGCTGGGGACGATATGCCTGCTCCACCGAGAGGCACTGTGTCAGATGTTATACCCCCAGTGTCTGCCCCAGCTGGAGATGTTACTGAGTCAGCTGGATTTCATCAGGATTTTGTTCATGGTGCTGAGGAGGAGGAGGAGTCTGACGAGGAGCCCCTAACGCGAACTGTGGGAAGCAAAGTTGTTCCCACAGAACATGGGCTACGGGTGGTTGGTGAACACCCGAGAGACTCCAGAGAGACTGATACTGACCCGAGTTATGCACCGGGTTCTGCAGGCAGGGTTGTAGGGGGAGCATCCACCTCCACAGGGACGAGGAGGAAGAGGATGGCTCAGCCCCATGGTCTGAAGAAGAAGAAGCGTCGGTTGACCTTCGTTACCTCCATAGCCTCTACTTCCACCACCACAGCCACCACTACCACCTCCACAGCTATACCATCCACCACCACAGCCACCACATCCACCACAGCTACCACAGCCACCACCATACCTACCACCACAGTACAGATTCCATCCACCACCATATCCGTTACACCCACATCACCCCCACCATTTCACCGACCAATCTTCACTACAGCCACCACCACCACCACCTCACACCAAGCAGGACCTTCAGTCCATCCCTCACACTCTTATGGATCACCTCTACCTCCAATCGGGGTAGAGGAACAGCTGTCAGCGCTCAACCGGATGGTAATGCGCTTACTAGCTGCAGATGAGGAGAAAGCTGCCCAGATACGCCAGCTAACCGACCTGACTGCTACACAATCTCACCAGATGGCAGAGCAGGCTCGAGTTATAGAGCAGCAGGCTCAGCTGATGGATGCACAGCGTGTAGAGATGTCCCAACTCCAGGAGCAGCATGCCCATTCAGCTAAAAGGATAGAGGAGTTGGAGACCACCAACAAGACCATCATGCTGTGGCTCAAGGGATCAAAGGATGAGCCCTTAAAGATCAAGGAAGGGGATGGAGATGATGGTGATGATGATGATGAAGAGGATGATGAGGATGAAGAGGATGATACAGAGGATGAGGAGGAAACTGACGGAGAGAGGACAGAGGGGAAGGACGATGATGATGAAGCAGAAGGAGGGGATGCAGCTGCATCGGCCTCTGCTTCAGGTCAAGAGAGGAGGTCGAAGAACAGACAGGACCAATCAACCTCCACCTCTGCTCCTCCAAGTGATGAGACCATGATACAGGATAAAAGTAAAGACTAGATGTTTATGTATTTATTTACTTTTGTGTTTGAATCCTGTATTGAAAACAATGTATTGAATGTTTATATTAAGTTAATGCATTTCTGTTTGATTAATTACTAATGATTTATGTGTTGAATGTTTAAATCAAACAGATCCAAATTATCAAAGAGATGAGTTTGATGTTGCTCCCCTTCAACAGGTCAAGACTCAACTAACCATGATTCTTGATCTGCAAGGGATCGTAAGAAAGGTCTGTGAGTTATACCCCTGAAGAAGGGGAAATAATTCATGACCTATTTAACGAGCAACTCGCAGAGATTTTCAAGCTCATTCCGGATGAAATAGTTAAAGATGCTCCAACATGCGATTCGACTAGTGATGAAGAGCTCAACGATGTTGATGAAGTCGAGGTCGAAGATATCACCGCAGAGGAGTACCCTCAGTACGCTGACAATGAGGGTAATGTGGTCCCCAATCTGGGTGAATCCCTCGTCAGTGATACTTTTGAGGTATTGAACAAGATGGAGCAGGAAACAGAGAAGGCAGAAGGAACAGCCCAAGCCTCAAATGATGATGTCGACATTCGAAAGGCTGAGTGGGCTGCATGTTTTGAAGAAGTTAGAGCCCAACGTGCTGCACCGAAGAAGGATGCCTACACCAAACTCTACAGAGTCAAGAAACATCACAAGGTGTCTAGCAGGATTATAGCATGGGCGTATTTTGATGATCTTAATGTTTATGCAGTTAAGAGAGAACAGGGCATAGAGTACTTCAGATTCCCACATGATCTGAAGACTCTACCAGGTTTTGAGCTCAACCAGCTGGCTAAGCTAAAGCTTTTGTATGCTGACCCGAGGAAGATGTCAGGCTGGTTCGAGGCTGCCCTTAAGAAGGAGTACCACACCACATGGGTTAACTTCAGACCCCAACAGCCGACTAGGTACATAAGAAGGTCTGAGGTTGATGCCATTACTGGCAAGCCCAAGATAGTGTTGAAGTGGAGTCCTCCGCGCACAATGTCGAGAATCCCACTCAGGGAAATGCCACAGGACTTCACTCCACACTTTAAGTGGTGGTACTATGATTGGAGAACAGCTGAAGCGGTCATAGTCCTAAGCAAAGAGGGACAAATGGATACGATCAGGGTATTCGACCCGATGTGGCTTACTAACTTGTCGGCAAATGATGTCTATACGCTATACAAGTGGCCACTGTTCTATGACACGCAGGACATTGTACAAGCCCTCCAGTTCCAAAACGTTATACGACTCTACTTCGCGTTTGAGATTCACGCGGGAGTCACCAAAGAGGAGAAGTACAAGAAATACAAGGAGGTTATGCAGAAAACAAGAGATTAGAGAGATCTAGGTCCAAGGGGGAGTTTGTTGATGCATGTATGTCCCTAGATCATGATTTGTAATGTAATAGATCTTGTTTGTCTGACTATGATGTAATATGAATTGATTAATGAAATGATATGGATTGTTTGTGATTTGTAATGTCTAATATTTCATTAATGAGTCGATATTGAATTGATTAAATTGGGTTTATGATTGTTTGAATGGTTACACATCAAGTTATATTAATTAAAATATTCAAACTTAACTTAATGAAGTTCTCATGCAAATGGCCCATGCGAATGGACCACACGCATGAATAACTTCATACGATTGACTCAGTCGCACGACTGAACCAGGAGACTGGATCAGTCGTATGATTGACACATAAGATTGGCTCAGTCGCACGACTGAACACTCAGTCGTGCGGATGAATCAACCGCATGGTTCAATCGCACGACTGAACCATACTTATGGTCCAGTCGCACGAATGAACAACACTAACCTATAAATAGACCCAATTCGTGGAAAAACGAAAGCATTCATACCATTACGACTCCAGACGTACCCTAGCCGTCCAGAAGCCTCCCAAATCATTCTCCAAGTTCACAGAACACATTAGATCGATTCCTAATCGACTTCTAACGTTAGATTCAATACTTGATTGATTCTTCATGTGTTCTCACTGATTGGATCGCCAATCAAATAGGATTCCGCACTATTTGATCTGGTTTACACGCTAATCACTAGGTATTTCGTTCAAATACCAGGTCCTAACGGACATCAGTGTAATATATCGCTTCCTACTGTGTGTATCCTTAAGCTACCAGTCTTGCCTTGTTCTTGATAATCAAACCTCCATCATCCCTTTTGTTTCTAAACACCCACTTTTTGCCAACGGGTACTTCATCAGGTGGTAGTGGACATAGGTTCCAAATGTTTTTGTCTTTTGAATTGAAGCAATTCCTCTTGCATTGATTCAACCCAGCTACTATCCTTGAGAGCTTCCTCCACCTTCTTTGGTTCCATTTGAGAAAGAAAGCATGAATATAAGCAAACATTCCTATTGTGGGTTGTCCTCTTATTCACACCTTTAGTGACATCTTCAATGATGTTCTCAGTTGGGTGAGTGTTGTGAATCCTAAGCCCATGGATCACTTCCAGTGGCATAGAGAGATCCAAGTTGGAAAAGTTTTGCTAAGGATTTTGAACACTAGGTCCAGCTGATGTCTCACACTCATTCAATGAGGACTGATTGAATAAAGGAGAGACAACATCAGTAGTATTTTACTGTGAAGCAGCATCAATAGTTGCCTGGTCCTCCAGATTGTTATTTACATCAGCTTGGTGTTAAGAAATTTTTGAGTTTCCAGCTGATGAGTTTTGAGGCTCACTTTGTTGACAACTTGTTGAAGCTCCACTAGTTCTCGAGTTAGTTATGCTTTCGGTACTTCCATTTTTGGGAGCCTGATCTTCATTAATTCTTGGAGAACTTGGAAGAGGTCTGGGAAACTCAAATAGTTGATCATCATCAGAGTCACTTTGAGTTCCTGTTCTAGCTGAAACATTCTCACAAGAAGGTTTAGAATAGTTTGGAAACAATTCAAAATCAAAAATATGATCATGACCATTCCCCCTAACACAAGGAGTGTGCTCATTAACAACAATGTTAGAGGATTCCTCAAATTATTGATTTTTGATGTTATAAACTCTATAGGCAATAGAGTTAGAGGAATATCCAACAAAGATAGCATCATCCGACTTTTCAGCAATTTTGCCAAATTATCCTTTGTGTTAAGTATGATACACCTGCTGCCAAAGGACCTAAGAAAGCCAATGAACGATGGCCTCTTGTTCCATAGCTTATAAGGGGTTTTTCCATGGGGCTTAACAATAAGAACCCTGTTCTGCACATAGCATGCAGTGCTGACTGCCTCTACCCGAAATGTTAGAGGCAGTTTTGAAGCAGCTAATATGGTTCTAGCAGGCTCAATAAGTATTCTATTTCTCCTCTCAGCAACACCATTTTGTTAAGGAGTTCTAGGAGCGCTATATTGTCTAGCAATCCCTTTTGAGTTACAGAATGAGTCAGAAACTTGATTCTTAAACTCAGTCCCTTGATCACTTCTAATGATTTTTACCTTGTGATCAATCTGATTTTCTATTTTAAAAATAAAAGATTTTAAAGTTTCCTTCCAATGCTCATTATACTTGTGGGACCAAATAGATCCATGTGCAGTAAGTGTAATGGAGTGGTGATAGAGTTAACTTCTTTGGATTTATGAGATACCATATGTTGTTTCCCTTTCAGACATGCAACACATTTATCTTTACAGAAAAATTCCTTTTTAGGCACACCATGTACCAAGTTATTTTTAACGAGATTATTCATGGTTTTAAAAATAACATGACATATTCCTTTATGCCACAGAGTTGACTAATCACTGTTAGCTTTGAAAAGAAAGCATGACACTTTACTCAATGGGGAAGCATTGTTCATATCCAGCTTGTACATATCCTCTCTCCAAGGAGATCTAAGAAGCACCAATTCCTAAGGAATTGTCATCCCGGGAATGTGGATAATGCATTCATGTTCTGTGAAAAGCATTTTGTGCTTTTGATCACAGAATTAAGAAACACTTAAGTGATTCTGTTCAAGCTATTTGACAAAGTTTACTTTATCAACCTTTAACTTACCATTGGATACACTACCTCTACCAGAAATATATCCTCCAGCTTCACCTCCAAATTTAACATGACCTCCATCAAAATGTTGAAATTGTTGAAGAAAAGATTTGTACTCTGTCATATGCCTAGAGCATCCACTATCTACAATCCACACATTACCATTTTTTTCATGTGGACGTCCCTGCACATAAGGTGAAATAGTTAGTTACTATTAAAAACCCAAGCCTTGTTGGTCTTCGAATCTTCCAATGTAGATGATATAATTGAACTAAAGTGTATGCGTGGGGGTTCAATTAAGGTTTGTGAAGAAGAGGTTTTGGCTGCAACATCTATCTGATCTTCCATTCCATCCTTTGGTTGATCAGTGTAGATAAGCTAGTTGAAGCTTGATCAGCATGGCTTACTTCCGAGGCTTCTTTCTTTTCGGAAGAAGCTTTCTCCACCTTTTCTTCCGAAGAAGTCTTCTTCTCGGAAGGTTACTTTTTGTTTCTTTTATTTTCTTTTGATTTGTCTTCCGAAGCTATTTTCCTTTCAGAAGAATAAGTTTCTTTAGAAAGCAACTTAGCTTTGGAAACAATCTTTCCTTTTCTTAACACCTGAACCATATGGTAAGGTCCAAATGTGAAACTCTCCTTGACTCATTTCTTAATATTGTTTGCATAATGTGTGCATGCAGGATTGTAGTAACAATCTCTGGCCATGTGATTGTGCAAACCACATTATGCACTCAATGTTACTTTTCATAGGGCGTGAGGACTGTTGTTTCTTACACGTCTTTTCATCTTCAACATTCTTCCCTTTCAGATTCTGATCCTTCAGCTAGATAGGAGTGTTGGTATTACACTCTTTTCCTGAATCAGAACTTCCAACCACTTGGAATCCGGCTAAAATGAATACACTCTTTTGCTTTGGGTCTATCTTCAGCTTTGACGTAACCATTTTCTTGGCAGTTTTCTGGCTGCTTTCACTTTATTTTGTTTGGTTTTGGGGGTCAGAGGTTGATCATCACTGGTGGGGATAGAGTTTTCTACCTTATCCTTCCCTATGATGGTCACGATTGTTGCATCATGCTTCTTCTCATTAGGTAATGGGTCAGCAGTTGGAACCTTTTGCTCATCAGTACCATATCTTGGCTGTCTCACAAACACATAAGAGTGTGGTGGAGCAATTTCATTGGTTCCCAAACCACTTTTGTTTTGATAACACACCTTTGAGTCGGAGGATGATATAATGATGGTTTTGAAGTTATGATCTTCAATGGAATCCTTCCTTGATTAAGCCTCGGCTATTACTAGCTGGACTTGAGCCTCTATTAACTTGGAGATTAAATCGTTGATTTGAGCCTTGTATTTTGAGTGTTCATGTTTTAAAGAAGAAACAATTTTCTCTAACTCTTCAATTTTGAGTTTGTAGTCAGATTCTGCTCTTTTAAAATCAGATTTTAGTATGTTTAAGGACTCAATATCAGATTTAATTTCCATGTTATAATCCTGATATAGTTTAAACTTAGCAATACAAGCTTGAGTACAAAGGAGTTCATATACCTTGTTGTCTCTAGCTCCAGCCATGAGTGCTTGAGCAGGAGTGAAATCTTGCACCATAAAGCTCTAATCAGCTTCTTGAGCAACAACAACGGTTTGTTGTTCAGTTGACTTTGAAGTAGCTTTTGGTGTGGCAAGATGTGGGGAGGCTTGAGTGGCTCCTGGATTGGATTTAAGAGCTTTACATTCCCTGGGAAAATGACCAAGTTGGTTGTAGTTATAGCCCTTGGCCTTAGATTTGTCAAACACAAATTTGATGTTGGTTGGGTTTTGAGGGAATTGCCTTCCAGTTATTTTAAAGAACTTCTTTGCTCTATAGTTTTAAAGAGCCGTTTGTTAAACAATATCCATGTATTCAACGTCATGTGGGTTGAAGCACTTTAGATCATCAAAGCAGATCTAAAAGTCACTAGAATGCCCATTTCCTGAAATAAAGGCGCAATTATCCTGGAAGGGATTTGATTGAGCCTATTGAGACCTTGGTGTATTAGGAAAAGTGATGTATGGCCTAGAGAAACATGATGGTTGTTAAGAATATGTCAGGTACTGCTGGGGCTGGGGAGTTCTTGAGCCTTCAACAGCGAGTAAAGCATTACTAGTAGGAAGGCTAGAGGTTCTGCTCATCTAGTGACCTCTATGAGTGTCCATGTCTACATGGTATCCATCAAGGGTGTCGTACGATTCAGTCATGGTGAGAGTGTTTAGATTTTAAGTCCTCTTGATACAGACACAATAGAAAGTCCACTCATGAGGAAGCGCACCCATGAACTTTCTTACAAGTCCATATACCTGAAGTATTGTTGGCTTAGGGTCTCTCTAGAAATATGAGTGAAGTTTTCAAACTGCTGCTTCAGGGTATCTCTCTTGGACTCTTTGATTCAGTGGAACTAGAGTACATCAAAGTCAAAGCATCAAAGAGTTCTTTGGCAGATTGATAATGCTCAAAGCCTACATTTAATGTGTTTGGTATGGCTATAAGCAAGACTGTCATAGCTTTGCTATCGATTTCCATCTTCTTAAAGTCTTCATCTGAGTAATCTTCAATGGCTTTCTCTATCATGGCACCATTACCAGTCGGTGCTTCCACCTTTGGCTTGTAAGGACCATGGGTGATAGATCTCCACATTTTGCCATCTTGATACTTAATGAAACCTTCATTACGTTTGCACCAATATTTGAAATTATCATGGGTAGAGATAGGAGCTCTAGTCATCGTTCCCATTTAAGATTTATAAGATTTTTGGTTGAGGGCTATTTTTGAGTGTAGTGAGTAAATGAGTGATGAATCAAGGTGATTTGGGATGATAAGATCTCACAATCAAGAGCCTAAAAAGCTCTGATACCAATTACAGGATAGATGTTTTTTATCAACACAATAATTATCTCTCAGACTCACTTGGACACACTCGAATGCTGATGCAGAAACCTTGAATGAGTTGATAATAATACACTAAGTTAATGAGCACAAGAGATGGTTTTTTAGATACTTGTATATATTACTTCTTAACTCAAAGTTTGCAAAACTCTTACAAGCATTGCTAAATGAGTTACAATAAGAAACTATATATACTACTAACTACATCCGGTTAGTATTTTATCTTAGATACCTTACTTCTAACAATGTAGCATTTGTTTAGTAGTAAGTTCTAGCAGGTAATCCAAGTATATCCTAGATAAGGTAGTCATGATAGGTCCATGACTTACCTTTTGTCACCAACTAAACATGGTAACTGTATTATCTGATAATGTGAACATTGGAATAAAGTATGGTCAACTATATGGGCGTGGGAAAGCGCCATGCAGTATATCAGAGATGACAGCAGCTTGTCAGACCGACCATATTTATATCCACCGGTTCATAGTTGGTTCTTCCGAAGGTTAATTGGCTTCGGAAGAATAAGTTCTTCCGAAGCCAATTTATACTTCGAAAGAATATACTTCTTCTGAGACTTCATCAAGTCTTCATGACTTTATCTTCGGAAAGATTTATCTTGAATCTTCTAAGTGTTTAGCTTAGAAAGAGAATTCACTTAGTCTTGGAAGACTGAGTTCCTCTTCGGAAGTTCTTCTTTCACAAATCTTTGAAAGATCATCAATTTGGCTTCAGAAGTTCTGGTTTGTCTTGGGAAGACTTTTTTCAGATGCACCAAAATTATTCTAAGTGGTTGTTTTGATTGCACCAGCCTTGTCTGACCCAACAAAACCCATGACAAAAATGTTTGTATATACTCTTGCTTCTTGTCACATATAAAGTCAAAGAAAGTTGATGAGGCTTTAAAAGATGGAAGTTGGGTTGAAGCAATACAAGAGGAGCTGCTTCAACTCAAAAGACAAAAGGTTTGTATCCTATGTCCTCTTCCTCAAGGGAAGACGGCCATAGGAACCAAGTGGGTGTTTAGAAACAAGAAGGATGATAGAGGACTTGTCATCCAGAATAAGGCTAGACTAATTTTTCAAGGATACACACAAGTAAAGAGAATTGACTAAATAAAATGTTTTTGCTCCTGTGGCAAGACTTGAAGCTGTTAGGATATTCCTTGCTTTTGCTACATCCAAGGATTTAAAGGTCTACCAACTTGATGTCAAGTGTTCTTTTCTATATGGGGTGATGAGGAGGTGTATGTCAAACAATCACCTGGTTTTGCAGACCCAGATCATGATTATGTCTACAAGCTTGATAAACCTCTTTATGGGCTACACCAAGCTCCAAGGAAAGTGGTAAGAGACACTATCTCAGTATCTCTGTCAGCATGGCTACCAAAAGGGTACTATAGTTTGAACTCTCTTCATCAAATGAACAGGGAATGACTTGATGCTGGCTGAAGTTTATGTAGATGACATTATCTTTGGGTCAACTAAGACAAAGCTCTACAAAAACTTTGAGAGGCTAACAAAGAACAGATTTGAAATGAGTGCCATGGCAGAAATCAACTTCTGTCTAGGGATTCAAGTGAAGCAAGTTGACAATGGCATCTTTATAAGTCAGTCAAAGTACGTGCAAGACATACTTACAAGATTCAACATCACTGAATGTAAGGTTGCAAAGACACCCATAGAAAGAATCCATTCCCTTGTACATGATCTTGAAAGGGAGTGTGTAGATGAATATCTTTATAGGGCTATGATTGGGTCTCTCATGTACCTCATATCCAACACGCCTGATATCATGTTTGCTACATGTATATGTGCAAGATATCAAGCCAACACCAAGATGTCACACCTGGTTGTTGTCAAGAGAATTCTTAGATATCTCAAAGGTGCTCCAAAATTAGGCCTTTGGTATCCAAAGAATTCCGACTATAATTTGTATGCCTATAAAGATAGTGACCATGGTGGCTGTAACATGACTGCGAAGTCTACATCTGAGGGATGTCAATTTCTTGGTGGAAGGATTGTCTCATGGCAATACAAGAAACAATCCTGTATGTCTGCATTAACTACTGAAGTTTAATACATTGCTGCTAGCTGATGTGCTCAAGTGCTTTAGATTCAGAATCAGATGCAGGACTATGAATGCAACTTCAATGAGACTCCTATCCACATAGACAACAATAGTGCTACCTCTATCTGAGAGAATCCTATGCAGCACTCAATAACAAAACACATGAACATCAGGTGTCATTTAATTAGAGATAAATTGAAAAAGGATTGATAAAACTAGTCAAAGTTAACACAAATGAACAATATGCTGATCTGTTCACAAAGGCTTTTAGTAAACAGAGATTTAAATAAATTGTATCAACTATTAGGATGATTAACCTTGAGTAGATTATTTTTAAACTTAACTCATGACTATTTTTACAACATGTGTGTCCTAAGTTGTCTATCAGTTTACTTTTGATGTCAAACTTTTCAAATGATATTCCTTAGAATTTTGGAAATTTTGAACATATTTCCTCTCGAAAGACACTAAGTTGTCTTCGAAAGAACTTTATGACTTCAAATCAAATAACTACTTATAAGACATTTACCTTCGGAAGATATTTTATTATCTCTTCTGAAGCTTAAAGTATGCTTCTAAGTACCTATATGTTTTTGAAAAACAATTTTCTTCCAAAAGCAATTGTGTCTCGGAAGATCTATTCCTTTGTGAACAAAACTTTCTAGTCTTAATATCTTCTGAAACCAAGTATGTCTCAGCAGTAAAAATACTATAAGTGTTTTTCTTTTGAAGCAAAAATTTCTACAAACCTTGGGAATATCTTTCGAAGTCAAATGGCTTCGAAAGTTTTTATAAAACTTCCAAAACAAATTACCTTTGGAAGATTTTAGACTTACAAGAAAACTACCTTTTCGGGTGTTTTTTTAGAGGTGGGATCGACATCTGGATTTTCAAAGTTTATCCTTTTGCATTAACTTTGTCCCAAATCCATTTCACATATATACACCCAACGGTTTCCCTCTTTCACTATCATCTTCATCTACAAATTTTCTAACCTAAATTCACCCACAAACCGCCCTTGTTCTTATCTTCATTCACCACAAAGCTACCTCAAAATGGCCAACCTTGATCGTAGAAACCAACCCAAATTTTCCATGCATTTACACAGGCAACACAATTAGGTTGCTCTGTTGAACTCTAATCAAGATCTTGTTTTCTTAGAGGTTTGTCACTTTCTAACTTTGTCAAACTACTTCACATCCCTCACCATAGATCCTCCATTCTATGAGGATAAACTATTGGAGTTTTGGAAGACCTGCCAAGAGGTCACCATGGATGGGGAGAAGGCACTGTCTGCCACAGTGCAGGGAAGGACAATTTTCATCACTCCAACCTCCATTAACACACATCTTAGGCTGGATGATGTAGATAGTGATTTGTCCTTCCCTAAGTCTGATGTCAACTAGTCCTTTGGACAGATGGGCTATGAAGATGATAACTCTGTAAGAACCTTCAGGAAAGCAAAGGTCTCCTCTCAGTGGAAGTACCTCCTCCATGTTGTCATCCACAGTTTATCCAACAAGCATGGAGGATGTGACCATATTCCTAAAGACCTTTCTTCAGGATGTCAAGTTCAGGTATTCATAATTTGTATATACTAATTTACTTGTAAACTTGGACTCCTTTGTTCCCTAGATATGTCCAGCATATTCTTAACTGTGAACTGGGCTCACAGTCAAGGGGAACAAGTAAAATTTGGACAGATGAAGCTCGTCATCTTTAAGACTATGAGAAAGCCTACTATGGGCTTCTCAAGGGTAGAAATAGCCCTTGTCCCAAAAATTTGCACCCACACCTTCTATTTCTCAACAATACACATAGCCACAAATAACCATCACCTTCCAAAGAAAATCCATACGAACCCTACACAAGCTACTAAGCTTGTGCAGGCCCCCATATCACTACCCATGCAGGTGGAAGTGGACAATTGAGCTCCTACTTCCCCTGAGGAGCAAACCACTCCCGTCTCACCAATGGTCAATGCTGAGGTTCCTCATGCTCAGCCTGATGAGCTCACAACCCTAACAACTTAAGCTTTCACTCAGTCTCAAAACTCTAGTGAACAACCTTCAGGGGAAAGTTACCATCTTTAGCATTTAGACCTCAACCAACCAATACCCGACCTTGAATTCTATGCTGATGAAGACATGGGATTTAGTGAGTACCATGAGTCTCTCTTCTCCACCCCTAATCAAGGAGAGATTAGTACTCCTGTGTCTCCCATGTCTAGCCCACATCATGCACCCATTACTGAGGTGGGTCTCCCTGAACAAGTTTAGGAGGTCCATATGGAAGAGGCTCTCACTTTAGCAAGTGACTACATCATTAAGACCTCAACCATGGCAACCTAGCCCATTGACACTTTACTTGAAGTTCTCATGGTGCAGGGGAAATCCAACAGTCAAGAACAAAGTGCTGGTGATGAGGAAGAAGACTTTAGTCCTATTCTCAAATCCCCCCATGATTCTTCTGATAAAGACGAAGGGAGTCTGAAACTGAAGGTGCAAAAACTTATACAAACATGCACCTATTTAGTCTCCAAGGTTAGTCACATGGAATCTCAGGTGACTACCTTGCAAAAGAGGGTCAATGACAAGCAACTTAAGATCACCGGTCTCAAGGGCAGTTAGTGGAGAGACCACATAGAAGAACTCAACCAGGTCCACAAGAACCTGTGGATGTGGTGGACCTTACCTTTAGCTCACCTATGCAAGAGGGTTATGCTACCAAAAAGGAGGAGAAAGCTCTAGCAATCAAAGAACCTAGGAGTTCCTATTAGGGTATGGTTACTAAGGACTCAACATTCTCACTTGCAACTGTCCATACTTAGCAACCTCCTCAAGTCCTAATTGATGTGGACTCCCTCAAACACAGTCTGTTTGAGGAGGGTATTCCAAAAGCTATGCCTACCCCATCTCATCACTCTAAGAATCCAATTATGGGATGGAGGTATGACACTAACAGAAGAGCTCTGGTAATCTCTAGATCTTAGGGGAAACAGGAAATCTTCAACTTCTCCAACCTGAGATTCTATGAGAGCACCTATCTGATTGATCTCCCACTTTCCAAACCAAGTCAAAACAAGCGAGTTGTAAGCCTAGTTATAGGATTCAAGAAAGGGTGCTTGAAGAGTTTAAGCTGAGATCCAAATTATATAGATAGAGGCTAGCAGATAAGACTATTGGTCAACTGGATGTTAAGGTGGTTCCCAAGATTAGCTTCGAAGGGGAAACCTTGACTGAATGCCTTGTAGTTGAACCTGTAAACCTTGAGACAGGAACTTCTTCAGCACCCATTACCCTCAGTGAGGCCCCAGCTGGTGAAGGTGCTTCACAATCTCTCTCTGGCAAGAGTTTGACTGGTGAACCAAGCAATGAAGGCCAAAGCTCTCTCCACCCTGAGTCACCAAGGCCTGTGAGTGATAAAGGGAAAAGGAAATTGACTCCTGAGGAGATTAAGGAGGATAAGTGAAAGAGGAAGAGGAAGCAAAGGGAGAGAGTTCAAGTGGGTTCCCAGGCTTTATAGAAGTTGCAATCAGGGCTGCCCCCAGTCCAAACACTCAAGATGATAAGTTGAGGGCAGGCAGATTAAACTACTTGGGATCAGGAACTACAACATAGATGAAATCATCTTTGTTTCCATAAAGGAACTAACTGAACTGGCTGTCATGTAGTTGTCAAAGGAGAGGAAGGAGGCAGAGGATGCAAAATTGCTCCTCAAGATCAAGGAAGAAAGGAGAGAAAAGGCTCTATAAGCATGCTTCTTGAAGATCTAGATTAGGTTGGACTCACCTTAGTGTTTATTTTGCTATTAATGTAATAGGTTGATGTTAGATTCCTTAGTTTGTAATTTGTAATTTGTATGTTTTTGTAGTCCAACGAAACTATGAGCAAAAGCGAAACAACGAAACTAGGTCTGCTTATATATTGAATTGTTTCTCTCATTGTAAGCAAGTTTTGCAAAACCCTAATACGAAATTCTATTTGTTGCAATTATGTATTTGGTGGCTGGAAGTTCATTGTATTCATCCTGAGTCTTTGCTATTCATTATTTTGTGTGTGTTTTGATCTTTATTGAAAACCTTTGAAACTTGATCATTATGTTGTTTATGTTATGGATGATTGATCAGTGGATTAAGCACATTTTGTAAATCATTTACACTAATATCGATCAACTGGACCAACACTTCTACCCTCTCCCCAGTTCAAGAAAGCCTTGAGACAGGGGTTGTGGCAACTACACAATCTCAGGTAGACAAAGAAGTAGATAGACAAAACATGATTAACTACCTAAGTGCCATAGGCCTTAATCAAGCATCTACACTTCTTCCCTTATCATATGAGTATGTTGAATTCGAGTATCTTAAGCAGCTTGAACAACACATTATAAAAGAACAAAAAGCTGCTAAGAGAAAGATGAGGGAAGAAGCTACAAAGTCGAGAGCCATCATCCAAAAGAGTCAAAAGAAGTCTAGGATGATGAGCTACTTGAAGCTGTATGGGTCTTTCGGAAGGAGGTTTGGTCCAATGTTTCTATCCACTATGGATGAGCACATCAGAGTGATCAAGCAGATGATTAAAAGGAGAGTGCTTGTTGACTTGCATTTTCCACCAAGTCAAGCTCCTCCTGAAGTTGAGGTCAAGGTTGAACTCCAAGAGACAACATAACCTGTATCTAGAGCTGAATCACAGCCAACTTCAACTTCTAATCCATAACAGGGTCCTGATCCTTCACCTTTTGAACTTATGAGAGAAGAGGACCCAACTGAGAAAGACACAACATAACAACCTAGTGCTGAAGGTCAGTCTTCTTAGTTAAAGTCATCAAAGAGGAAGGAAAAGGATGGCCATGAAAAAGGAAACTAAGAAGAATAAAAAGTTCAAGGCAACCACCTCCACACCTCAGGATGATTCAGGGCATCCTGAGGTGGCTCAAGAAGAGGCTGCTCAACCAAGTCCAACTCAAGTAGAGCCTCTTGCAGCTGGAAGACCCATAATGTCCTGGACCTTTACCGCAAATCCAGACACATGGTATGTCATCAGAGATCAAGAAGGTCAAGATATCTATTTCTGGCAAGACATGCTTGATTTCCCTCGGCATGATCTCTATGACATGAGAAGGTACTATGAGAGTGGGAGGGATCCTTGCCAATTGATAAAATGGTCTTGATCCTGATGAGGACTGTAAATATCTGAGTATCATCTTTGTTTTGGTAGCATCAACCTAGGGGGAGTTTGTAAGGTTATACTTGAAAGGCTAATGCAACCAAAGCAACCAAAAGAGCTTCCAGCATGCATGCATGATGTGTAGAATAGAAGTTACTTTGAAAGTTTTACACACTTCAACGAAAATATACTGTGTAAAATCTTCCAAAGCCAAAGACCAAATCTTCCGAAGCCAAAGATGAAGTCTCCCAAAGCTTCAAAGAAAAAGTCTTATGAAGAAGAGAATAGTGAAGACTTATTTCTTTTAAAGACAGAGAAAACATGCTTTCTCTGACCAACTTTTGCATAAAGTTGACCCACTTTCCGCTACAACTCTAATGACTCACCAACTTGTATAAGTTAGTGATAAGGTCCATGCTTTTGAAACTATAGGTTATGGTCTAGAGTCTATAACTTTCTACTTTGTACCTTTATCCTTTTTATAGTACATTAGGATGTGAGCTATGGCGTGTCATAGTCACTTTTCAAAAGGCAATCTACATTTTTACTTTACATTGATCTTGTTGTCTAGATTAGTGTTTCCAGCTGGCCTTCAAAGTATGACCATCTGTAGGATGTAGTATAAAGTATCTCAGGTTCTTGTATTTATTTTTGATGCTTTGTAACACTTGTAATAGAACTTGAGAGGAATATACATCATTCTTGAAAACCATACTTTTCTTATTCTTGTTCTTAGTTCTGTCTCACTACTTACTTGTGTTCTTAGTATCCTTTACATAAACTCGGTTCCCTGTTTGATCTGTTAAGTGTTCTAACACTCTCCTTATTATGAGACTATTGTATTGACCATCGCTTAACCGATCTTGCAAACTTTATCTTTACTCTTGAAGACCTGGACTACATCCATCCAGATGATCTGGAGTACATGGAGATAGTTCAGCAGATAGCTCTTCTCACTCATAGAGTCAAGAAGTTCTACAAGAGGACAAAGAGAAAATTTATGAGCAATATGACTAGTGGAATGTTTGGACTAGACAAAAGTAAAATTAAGTGTTACAACCATAACCAAATAGGCCACTTTGCAAGGGAGTGTAAGGCACAAAGAACAAATGGTGGCCAAACACAGTCCTGGCTAAACTACACTGATACAGCTCCAAGAATTAAGAAGCCCAGCCAACCAAAGCAACAAGCTACAGTTGCTATCAAGGAAGGAGGCTTTGACTGGATCTTTCAGGTA
The DNA here is from genome assembly GCA_025215565.1 of Flaveria ramosissima. NCBI lineage: Eukaryota > Viridiplantae > Streptophyta > Magnoliopsida > Asterales > Asteraceae > Flaveria > Flaveria ramosissima. Next base: position 19,383,586 of record CM046043.1, on the reverse strand, counting down.
GATGATGTCTCTCCAAACCAAACCCTGATGGTAGATCATGATGAAGCTAAGGTATTGGAACATATTTGTACTCCTGAATGCATTGCTAAAGTAAACATGTAGAGGTCCTATAAGTTTGAAGTAAGATATGATCTTGAATCCTTGAACATTTTAAAAGCTGATTTTAAAAAAGCAGAAAATGACTATAAGCTTCTTAAAGAAGACCATTTCTACTCTAAAATATAAGCACACAAATTACAGGACTCAGATCTAATATCTTGTTACCAAGTTAACTGAATGCCAAGCTGAGCTTGTGATCAGTAAAGCCAAGGCAGAAAAATATGTTCTTGAAGACAAAACCTTCAAGAACATCATATCTTGTTCCTTGCATGCAAAGATTTGTTATCAGAACATGCAGGGACTAGGATCAAGTGAAATAGCTCCTTTACATACGTTACTATCTGTCAAATATCCAAGGTGTGGAACTCGTGAAAATGAGTTGCCTCTGTTGGATCATATGAGGCTGATGCAACCAAAACCAATGCTTAGAGTATTTTAAAGTACAATTGAAGAGGTCTTCCAAAGACAAATCTTCACATCCAAAGACAAAGCTGCTCTTCCGAAGACAAGTCAAAGATCTTCCAAAGCTTGAGTATGAATAACTTCCGAAGGTAAAACACTGTCTTCTGAGACTAAGTAGTTTCCTTCCGAAGTATACACACTTAGAAGATCCAAGGTAAAGTCTTCCAAAATATAAAGTCATGAAGAGTTGTAGAAGACTCGGAAGAAGTTGATTCTTCCGAAATATAAATGGCTTTGGAAAAACTTAATCTTCCGAACACATTTAGCTTCGAAAGAACCAACTATGAACCAGTGGACATAAGTATGGTCGGTCTGACATTCACTGCCATCTCTAATATACTGCATGGTGCTTTCCCACACCCATGTAGTTGACCATACTTTAATCCACTGTTCACCCAATATCCATTAGTATAGTTGTCACCTTTAGTTGGTGACAAAAGATAAGTCATGGACCTGTCATGACTAACTAATCTAGGATAGTCTTTTATCTTAGATGCTTTACTTCTAGCAACGTAGTATTTGTCTAGTTGTAAGTTCCAGCTGGTTAACCAAGCATAACCGGCTGTAGGTAGTAGTATATAGAGTTACTCATTGTAACTCATCAAACTATGCTTGTAAGAGTCTTGTAATACTTAGTAGAGAAGTAATATATACAAGTATCTTGAAAACCATTCTTGTGTTCATTAACTTATTATATTATTTGTCAACTTAGTTAGAGATTCTGTTTCATCAACCGAGTAAGATTAACTAAGTTTGTGAGATAATCTTGTGTTCTGAGACCAACACTGATCCTGCTTCTCAATAACCCTCATAACCGCCTCTCCTTAAACCCAAAACACAACCCCGAACCCAATCACTACCCAAAGACACAGACAAATATTTGCTTTCCCTGTTGTTGAAGACTCAAAGGAATATAAGGAAGTGAAGCTTTGAAACATCAGCCTAGGGGAGTTTATTGGATCATATGAAGTTGATGCAATGAAAAACAACACTTAGAGTATTTTAAAGTAAAATTGAAAAGGTCTTCCGAAGACAAAGCTGCTCTTCTGAAGACAAGTCAAAATCTTCCGAAGCTTGAGTATGAATAACTTTTGAAGGTAAAACTCAGTCTTCCGAGACTAAGTAGTTTTCCTTCTGAAGTATACACACTTAAAAGATCCAAGGCAAAGTCTTCCAAAGAATAAAGTCATGAAGACTTGTAGAAGACTCAGAAGAAGTTGATTCTTCCGAAGTGTAAATGGCTTCGGAAGAACTTATTCTTTTGAAGTCATTAGCTTCGAAAGAACCAACTATGAACTAGTGGACATAAGTATGGTCGGTCTGACATTCGCTGCCATCTCTGATATACTACATGGTGTTTTCCTACGCCCATGTAGTTTACTATACTTTAACCTAGTGTTCACCCTTTATCAATTAGTACAGTTGTCACCTTTAGTTGGTGACAAAAGGTAAGTCATGGACCTGTCATGACTACCTAATCCAGGAGAGTATTTTATCTTAGATGCTTTACTTCTAGCAATATAGTATTTGTCTAGTTGTAAATTCTAGCTGGTTATCCAAGTATAACCGGTTGTAGGTAGTAGCACACATAGTTTCTCATTGTAAATGTTAGCCCAGGTTGCGCACACTTGAATCAAATCATGAAGATTATAGATCAAACAATGATGAACACAATGAAAACCCTTTGATCTTTATTGATTTCTAATAATATTGAATACAAGTAAATCCCTCAATTAATTGGTCATTCAACCATTAACCTAATTCTAATTACAATTAGGCTATTTATAGTCTAGTCTAAGTTTCCCTGTTTACACATAACCCCCTAGACTATATAACTAGACTAAAACATGACTCAAACAAAGTAAAATATATTTTGTTCACACAAAATATATTTATTACAATAAAACTCCTAGTCATATAAATCTTCAACATCTCGTCTAGGTTCTTTGTCTCGAACGTGTCGGGTTTGACTTGCGTTGACTTTGACCGTGATGTTACTTTTGTTGACTTTGGCTGTGTTGATAATATAGACTATCTTGTACAGCTCCAACAATACTCCCCCTTAGTCTATCATTATCAACGTCTTCAAACATGTAAGGCCCCGTTCCCGGGACGCTTACAGTCGGATCATCATCGCACATAAAACATATATTTACATTCGTATTTCATAAAACACCGCAGCGAAACATTAAAATAATCTTTCATTTCCATGTAAATGCTTTTGCAGGTTAATACAACATTCATTACAAAACGTAGTTTGTTCGCATTACAATGCAAAAACATCAATCAAAAGAATGCCATCCAAAAAGGAGCCGAGTAGCCGCCCGTGCCATCCTTAGCAATCATTACCTGCCAACTGCAAACACATAAAAAGTCAGCATAGCTGAGTGAGTTCTAGTTTTATAATAAAACATACTTTACTTTCATTAAAACCTTTCATTTCCACATGCGATCATACATCATACGTATACACAGATAATATCATTATTATCTTCATCATTCATTCATACTTTAACTTTTACATTCTTTTATCATTACAACTTTTTCTTTCCATCAACCATAAACCTTACCCTTCTGTTCATGGTACTGGACCTAGGCCTATCATTGAACTTCTATAACGGTGCACCGCACCTCATGGCCACAACACCTAAGGTAAAGTTTAAGCGTACAATGCAATACCTTTCTGTTCATAGTTCTGGACCTAGGCCTATCATAGACCTTCTATAACGGTGCATCGCACATCGTGGTCACAGTACCTAAGGTATGAATATAGGTGTACCATGGCCATATGTGATACCTTTCTGTTCATGTTTCTGGACCTAGGCCTATCATAGACCTTCTATAACGGTGCATCTCACCTCGTGGTCACAGTACCTAAGGTATGCAGCAATAGTTCTATACGAATGGTCAATCATAAAGAAAGACCCTGATGTGCATACCATGCTTGCAAGACTTTCTTTACTTTCATTACTCATTAATGCATTCATTCTTACTTCATGTTTCTCTTTTCTTTATCTTTCACTTCACGTTACATAATACTTCATTTTGTTCATTAACATGACACGTAAAGCCACAAGAAAGATAAACATACATCATAACAAGGAACATAGCATACACAACCATCAACATCATACAGGGCAACATCATACATACATAACATCATGCATAAACATGCAACATCATCGCCATGCCTAACATAACCTCTAAGGCCTCTATAGTCATCGTACATGAACTTACGGGAACTTCCACGTCAATGCTTACAGCTGCACTTTCCCCCGATAGTTAGAATTTGAACTAAGCTTCTCCTCAGGTGCAACAGCCCTATTCGGGCGTATGGACACCCTTCAGTCGCATGGCCTCCAGGCGACTGAACATCATGTGATTAGACTCATGAGGATGAACATCTATGCGAATGAACACCCAGTCGTGCGTATGGACCTCATGTGGATGGAACTAATGTGAATAAGCACCTATGCGACTGACCTCATGCGAATGGACTCAATGCGAATGAGTCCCATGCGATTGGAACTAATGCGACTAAGCACCTATGCGACTGGACCCTCAGTCGTATGACTCCCCATGCGAGTGGACTCCCAATCGTACGAATGAAACCTTAGTCGTGCGAATGAACCCTCAATCGTTCGAATGAACCCCAATCGTGCGAATGAACCTCAATTGCACCTCAGTCGGCCGTATGGCCTCCAGTCGGTCGCCTAGCCCTAGCTGATGCAGAAAGGAGTTCATCCCAAACCCAATCTGCAATTTTCGGCCTCCAAGCTCATCCAAACCCATTCTAATCCTAAATCAACTATCCTAGACCTTAGGAATGCATACCACAACACCATACAAGCACACACAAGCCCGGAAACAAACTCTAAACGCATCACACGCAACACACCCAATTGGGTCATACACACACACATACAAAAACGGGTTTTTCATGGTTTCCAGCCCCAAAGTCGTTTGAAAACAAGTAAAAGTGGGGTCCTAGAACTCACACAAACGACCACAACGAGAAGAGCTTCGATTTGACTCGCTCCTCAACGATTTTGCTCACTCGAACCATCTCGAACCAACTTTTCTTCCTTTTTTCTCCCTTTCTCTCTTCTCCTCTTTTGTTTGGCTGAAAATGAGTGTGGGGAGAGGGTTATGGCTGCCCTCTCCCTTTAAATACCACCACACTTGACTTTCTCTCGGTGGCGAGTTTGGTCCCTCGACTTTGGACTTTATTTCATTTTCTTCACTCGCCGGCTTCAAAATAAATAAATAACCGGGTGTTACAAGTCCACCCCCTTAAATAGGTTTCATCCTCGAAACCCGTAATTCCTCGAACAAACGTGGGTAATGCTGCCTCATTTCTACTTTAGTTTCCCACGTTGACTCGGATCCCTTCTTGTGTCTCCATTGTACCCGCACAAGAGGAACCGTTTTATTCCTCAGCCTCTTCTCCTTTCGATCGATGATTGCCACTGGTTGCTCCATATAATTGAGTCGTTCGTCTACTTCGATATCTTCCAGTGGAACAATCATATCTTCATCTGCCAAGCACTTCCTTAGATGAGATACATGGAATGTCGGGTGAATTCCATGTGACTCATCCGGTAACTCCAGCCTATAGGCCACCTCTCCTACTCGAGTAATGATTCGGAAAGGGCCTACGTACCTCGGGCTCAATTTGCCCCGCTTTCGGAAGCGAATGATGCCCTTCCAAGGTGAGACCTTTAACATAACCCGGTCACCCACCTGGAACTCAATCGGTCTGTGTCGTTTATCAGCATACGACTTCTGTCTATCTTTGGCTGCTTTCATAAAGGCCTTGATCTTTTCAAGCTTCTCAGTCGTAGCCTCGATCACCTCGACGCTCCCTAACTCCTTCTGACCAATATCACCCCAACAAACGGGTGTTCTGCATCTCCTACCGTATAGCATCTCATATGGGGGCATACCAATGCTGGCATGATAACTATTGTTGTACGAGAATTTAGCTAACGGTAGGTGGTCATCCCATCTTCCTCCAAAATCGATAACACATGCCCGAAGCATGTCCTCCAATATCTGAATGGTCCTTTCTGACTGACCATCAGTCTGGGGATGATAACCGTGCTAATATGTAACCTCGTCCCCATAGTGTCGTGGAATTTCTTCCAAAATTTAGATGTAAACCGGGTGTCACAATCAGACACAATAGACACCGGCACACCACGACGAGTTACAATTTCCTTGATGAACAGGTCAGCCAACCTCTCAGATGAATATGTCTTGCGGATCGGTAGAAAGTGAGCACTCTTCGTCAGACGATCAACTATCACCCATATGGCATCATACCTTTCAGGGTACGCGGCAGCTTTGTAATGAAATCCATGGTGATGTGCTCCCACTTCCATTCAGGTATATCCAAAGGTTGGATCTTCCCATACAGGATCTGATGCTCGGCCTTCACTTGCAAGCAAGTAAGGCACTTACTCACATACTCCACTACATCACACTTCATACCCGGCCACCAATAATCTTTCTTCATGTTGTGGTACATTATCGTAGCACCGGGATGAATAGAGTATCAAGTCTTGTGAGCTTCATCCATAATCTTCACCCGTAGATCCCCAAAACGAGGAATCCACATTCGTCCAAATCGGGTTCTAACACCAAGTGTGTTTTCACCCAACTCTGTGATCAGACCTCTCATTCTTTCAATGCCTCATCTTGAAACTCCTTGACTTGCTTCATCACATCCGAGGTCATGATTAACTGGTATGCTTTCCCCCAAATCAGCTCGGGTCTCTCCTTTCGGCTAAGGGCATCCGCCACCACATTGGCTTTGCCCCGATGGTAATGGATCTCGCAGTCGTAATCCTTTATAAGATCCAACCATCGTCTCTGCCTCATATTCAGGTCCTTCTGCTCGAAGAAGTACTTCAAGCTCTTGTGGTCAGTGAAGATGGTGCACTTCGTCCCGTAAAGATAGTGCCTTTAAATCTATAACGCAAAGACCACAACTGCTAGCTCCAAGTCATGAGTAGGATACTTGACCTCATGAACCTTCAACTGTCGGGATGCATAGGCTATGACCTTTCCTCTCTGCATTAACACGCACCCCAACCCTGAGTAGGAAGCATCGGAATAAACCACCAGATCTTCACTTCCATCGGGTAATGACAGAACTGGAGCTTGAGTCAACCTCACCTTCAGTTCCTCGAACGCCTTCTCTTGAGCTTGACCCCATACGAACTTCACATCCTTTCGGGTCAACTTAGTTAGTGGAGAAGCGATCTTAGAAAAGTCTTGGATGAATCTTCTGTAGTAGCCCGCCAAACCCAAGAAGCTACAAATCTCAGATGGCGTCTTTGGTGACTTCCATTGCATAACCGCCTCCATCTTTGCCGGGTCCACCACAATCCCCTCATGATTCACCACATGACCCAAAAACTGAACCTCGCGCAACCAGAACGCGCACTTGGAGAACTTGGCGTACAACTTCTCCCTTCTCAACGTCTCTAGAACTTCCCGAATGTGACCGGCATGCTCTGTCTTGCTCCTCGAGTAAATCATAATATCATCAATAAACACGATCACTGATTTATCTAACATCGGCCGACACACTCGATTCATCAGATCCATAAAAGCAACTGGCGCATTGGTCAAACCAAAAGACATGACAAGGAACTTGTATTGACCATATCGCGTGCGGAAAGCTGTTTTAGGGATATCTTGCTCCTTTAACTTCAACTGATGGTAGCCCGATCGAAGATCTATCCATGAAAACCAACTGGCACCTTGCAGCTGATCAAACAAATCATCGATTCTCGGTAAGGGGTATCGCTTCTTTATCACCAAGTTGTTCAGCTCACGGTAGTCAATACACATCCTCATACTACCGTCTTTCTTCTTCACAAACAGGACCGGAGCACCCCAAGGAGAGATACTCGGTCTAATGAACCCCTTATCAAGTAGCTCTTGCAACTGCTCCATCAACTCTTTCATCTCTGTCGGAGCCAGCCGATATGGTGTCGTGGCAACAGGTTGGGCACCCGGTATCAGATCAATCTGAAACTCAATCTCTCTGTCATGTGGCACTCCTGATAAGTCTTATGGGAACACGTCTGGAAAGTCACACACAACCGGTACATCGGCTAGTTGTGGTGTTGGCGTATCCACATCCTTTACATAGGCCAAGTAGGAACTACATCCACGCCTCATACACTTTCCCGCCACCACCATCGAAATTAATTTTGGAATCATCATGTCTCGATCACCATAAACCGTTACCGAACTCCCGTCAGGCGCTGACAACTGAATCATCTTTTTGCGACACACAATGTTCGCCTCGTACCATCCCAAGAACCAAATCGAAACCACCTAAAGTCATCACAAACGGTCTAACAGGAAACCTATGACCCTCTAGCTCCACATCATAGTTCTCTATCATCTCAGAAATCCTGGTAGACTTACCTATGGCAGTTTCTACATCAAAGGGTGCTTCAACACGTCTACTACTAACAGGCAGCTTAGCACAGAAAGCAGCAGAAATAAAACTTTTACTAGCACCGGAATCAAATAACACAGAAGCTAAAGTTTGGTTCACTAGAAACGTACCGGACACAACGTCAGGGTCCGTCCTAGCCTCCTCCTGTGTCATGGTGAATGCCCTGGCACTCGCCCTCGATCCTTCATTCCCCGTCTTCTTCACCCCGGAACTCTCAGCCCTCGGCTTCTAACAATCCCTACTCACGTGGCCCTCCATGCCACAGTTAAAGCACCGGACCGTACGACAGTCCTTGGCTATATGCCCCGGCTTCCCACATTTGAAGCACACATTCAACCCCAACCTACATTCCCCGCTATGTTCTCTCCCACACCTACCACACTTCTTTATACCAGCACCCGATGCGACCACACGGCGGTCGTCCACCCGTGCCTTCTAGTTACCCGTCGAGGCATCACCCCGACCAAACCTCTTCCCATGCCAGTTCCTATCACCACCACCCTTCTTGCTACCTCCAGTCACCACCACCGTTCTCTCATCATACAGTCTTCCCACCAAGTCCACCGCCGACCTAAACGTGCTCGGTCGGGCAGCGATCATGTGCCTGTGAATATGCGCTGGCAAACTCTGAATGTATCTTTTAATCTTCTGTGATAAAAGTGTCACCTGATCCGGCACCAGACGTGCCATTTCATTGAACTTCGTGGTGTACTGCTAGTGTGTCATGGTTCCCAACTCCAACTGCATGAACTTCCTCTCAATATTGTCCATCTCCCGGTGAGGACAGAACTCCTCAATCACCAACTTCTTCAGTTCGGGCCATCTCATTCTCCCGATTGCCCGATTACCCTCAGCTTGGATAATATTGTCCCACCAGCATAAAGCTGAGTCCACGAACAAATGAGTGGCAAACTTCACTTTCTGATCTTCCCGGCACTCGCTGATGTCGAGAACAACCTCCATCTCTCTCACCCATCGGTGAGCAGCAGCAGCAGTGCCATTACCGTCGAAAGTAGCGGGCTTGCATCTCATAAACGCCCCATAGTTACAGCCGCGTGCCACCTCTTGCACAGGCTCATCTTCCTCTTCCTCGTCTTCATTATCAGAGAAAATCATTTCAGGCTCGGGTTGCCCTCGTCCCCCCGAAGACTTGTTTCTCTCCTTTCTTTCTCCTTCTTTCACAGCCTTGACGACTTCGGTCACCACAGGCGGTAAGATTGTCTGCATGACCTGGTGTACTTCTTCAACAACAGCCTCCTTTACCGAGACCCTCAAGTTTGCACTCTCATACCCAGCCTCCGGATGAGGGGTCTCAGGTTCTTCAGGAACCACCTTTTCAACTTTAGGCCTTCCTCTTTTGGGTCACGGATCAGCATCAGGCCCACCACGGCCTCCACCCCTAGAAGCTTTAGAAGATATACCACCAGCCATTCTATCACACTGAAAGATTCAAACACCAACACGGCCATTCAAGGAAATAGCTCAGTTTATGTCGAGTATAGTAAGTCCCTAATTACAGTGGCCAGTTGTGATTAGCCACTTACTTTACTCTTCATACTCCGAGCATTACCTATCCTGACTACATTAGTATCTAAATCAACATACAACATATAAACCACATAACATCCGCACATAATACCGGTTATCATTAAGAAAATACCTAATGGCACGCAGCTACTCAGATTGGCATCCCATTCCCTTTCGGTCCCATTCCTTAGTTTAAGTTAAGGTTTATTTGAAATTTACCCATTTCACTTAAACTTTGGGTCTAATACCAACTTGTAAGGCCCCGTTCCCGGGACGCTTACAGTCGGATCATCATCGCACATAAAACATATATTTACATTCGTATTTCATAAAACACCGCAGCGGAGCATTAAAATAATCTTTCATTTCCATGTAAATGCTTTTGCAGGTTAATACAACATTCATTACAAAACGCAGTTTGTTCGCATTACAATGCAAAAACATCAATCAAAAGAATGTCATCCAAAAAGGAGCCGAGTAGCCGCCCGTGCCATCCTCAGCAATCATTACCTGCCAACTGGAAACACATAAAAAGTCAGCGTTGCTGAGTGAGTTCTAGTTTTATAATAAAACATACTTTACTTTCATTAAAACCTTTCATTTCCACATGCGATCATACATCATACGTATACACAGATAATATCATTATGATCTTCATCATTCATTCATACTTTAACTTTTACATTCTTTTATCATTACAACTTTTTCCTTCCATCAACCATAAACCTTACCCTTCTGTTCATGGTACTGGACCTAGGCCTATTATAGACCTTCTATAACGGTGCACCGCACCTCATGGCCACAGCACCTAAGGTAAAGTTTAGGTGTACTATGCAATACCTTTCTGTTTATGGTTCTGGACCTAGGCCTATCATAGACCTTCTATAACGGTGCATCACACCTCGTGGTCACAGTACCTAAGGTATGAATATAGGTATACCATTGCCATATGCGATACCTTTCTGTTCATGGTTCTGGACCTAGGCCTATCATAGACCTTCTACAACGGTGCATCGTACCTCGTGGTCACAGTACCTAAGGTATGCAGCAATAGATCTATACGAATGGTCAATCACAAAGAAAGACCCCGATGTGCATACCATGCTTGCAAGACTTTCTTTACTTTCATTACTCATTAATGCATGCATTTTTACTTCATGTTCCTCTTTTCTTTATCTTTCACTTCACGTTACATAATACTTCATTTTGTTCATTAACATGACACGTAAAGCCACAAGAAAGATAAACATACATCATAACAAGGAACATAGCATACACAGCCATCAACATCATACAAGGCAACATCATACATACATAACATCATGCATAAACATGCAACATCATCGTCATGCCCAACATAACCTCTAAGGCCACTATAGTCATCGTACATGAACTTACGGGAACTTCCACGTCAATGCTTACATCTGCACTTTCCCCCGAAAGTTAGAAGTTGAACTAAGCTTCTCCTCGGGTGCAACAGCCCTATTCGGGCGTATGGACACCCTTCAGTCGCATGGCCTCCAGGCGACTGAACATCATGCGATTGGACTCATGCGGATGAACATCTATGCGAATGAACACCCAGTTGTGCGTATGGACCTCATGCGGATGGAACTAATGCGAATGAGCACCTATGCGACTGACCTCATGTGAATGGACTCAATGCGAATGAGTCCCATGTGATTGGAACTATTGCGACTAAGTACCTATGCGACTGGACCCTCAGTCGTATGACTCCCCATGCGACTGGACTCGCAATCGTACGAATGAAACCTTAGTCGTGCGAATGAACCCTCAATCATGTGAATGAACCCCAATCGTGCGAATGAACCTCAATCGCACCTCAGTCGGTCGTATGGCCTCCAGTCGGTCACCTAGCCCTAGCTGATGCAGAAAGGAGTTCATCCCGAACCCAATCTGCCATTTTCGGCCTCCAAGCTCATCCAAACCCATTCTAAGCCTAAATCAACCATCCTAGACCTTAGGAATGCATACCACAACACCATACAAGGACACACAAGCCCGGAAACAAACTCTAAACGCATCACACGCAACACACCCAAATGGGTCATACACACACACATACAAAAACAGGTTTTTCATGCTTTCCAGCCCCAGTATTGTTTGAAAACAAGTAAAAGTAGGGTCCTAGAACTCACACAAACGACCACAACGAGAAGAGCTTCGATTTGACTCGCTCCTCAACGATTTTGCTCACTCAAACCAACCCGAACCAACTTTTCTTCCTTTTTTCTCCCTTTCTCTCTTCTCCTCTTTTGTTTTGCTGAAAATGAGTGTGGGGAGAGGGTTATGGCTGCCCTCTCCCTTTAAATACCACCACACTCGACTTTCTCTCGGTGGCGAGTTTGGTCCCTCGACTTTGGACTTTATTTCTTTTTCTTCACTCGCCAGCTTCAAATAAATAAATAACCCGGTGTTACAAAACGAAATAAACACCGAGAAGTCAACAATAGAAAGATCTTCAAATTGAAGCTTTCTGAATCTGATGAGAAAAATTATTAATCTCATAAGCTCCCCCTATTTCTGTGCTCCCCCTTTTCAAGTGCATTATTTGTGAGGATATTGGAACAGCTTTCCCGAATCTCTAATCTTAAATGCTTCAAAAGATGTAGGAGGAGGATTCCTAGCTCGGTACCTTTTTCAAACTTAAGGAACAGGTTCTCTGATCAAGTACACTGCTCAACTGATGATCGGCCATCACTTACAGCAAAAATCTGAAACACATTCACAAACACAATCTCGACATTTCTAATTAGATCATTTCATTTTAAAAAAATAAACTCGTGTTTATTTGTGTGTGAAATTAAGCAAACCCGTGTTCATTTGTGTGCAATTTCCGTGAAATGCATGAATATGATAAAATTGTAACAACATAATATGGAAGACCTGAAAGAATTCTAAAATGGAAATTCATTAACTTTTTTTATTTTTATTATATATATTTATTATAATATTTTTTTAATTTTATGTATATTTTTTTATTTGTATATAATTTTTTTAATTATGGAGAACTGAATCGATCATGAGATCACATCCTCAAGATATACTTTAGCATAAAGATGAATTTATCATCGACAAGCAATGAGATCACACTGATAGCTGAATCTAATCACAGTCTTTGAATGATTTTGAAATTTTCAAAGAGATCAATAACAATTGCTCATATGTTTGTCCACTTAAACCCATGCCCTATCTTTTTCAACAAGCAGTAGAAGATTTGTTAAGGCTCGATTAAATACTTTAGAATGGTAGGACCCAATAATCATTTGGCAAAAACCCTCACCCAACCTCAGGATTTCTTGAATTTTGTTGCGATCTTTATAGAGCAAGGCTTGTGTGCAAGTGATTATCAACAGAATATTGCATTCTGTGATGAATTCATCGTTAGATGATTTGACATAACTTAGACCAAAATGGTGAGAGCTCCAGGTCTATACTCACGTATAAAAAAGGAGATGACCATTTAATCATGTGCCGATGAGAGCTCCAGGTCAGTACTATCGTACAACAAAGGAGATCGTCACTCCATGTCAGTACTTGCGTACAGCAGAGGAGATTAACACAAACACAAGACACGTAAATACACCAATCATGGATCAAAGATATGGCTTATATGATTTGTATCATGGTGGGTGAAAGATCAATTATCAATCCAATTTTTGTCGGGACTCAGTTTTCGTGCAGGCCAAAAGAATTGCATAAATCCAGACATCTTTAAGCATATATTTTAATTTAAATCACTATGCAGGTGTCTACTTTATTCTTCAGGTTGAGTCTATCAAGCATATCATTAAAGAATCTGTTTGTTTTTCTATTATTTGTAATTAAAAATAAGATGTAAATCAGATAACAGCATCAGTTACTATCATTTCTTATTTTATAAATGCAAGTCATGCAAGAACAAGCATTTCAAGATGATATACAATCATTTCTCAGTCATCTAAAATCAAGTTCCCATTTCTCTTTTCATTTTTATTTACTATACTCTCCCCCTAAATTTTTATTTTTGTAAACCTATTTTTTATTTTATTTTTTATTTTTTATTTTTTATCTTTTTATTATTTTTGTTAAAATTTTTTTTATAAAACTATACAAAAATAGACATTTACCAAAGAAGATCTTCCAAACTACATTGATATGAAGATAAAAAATAAATTATCAAAAAATATACAGTGATTGTGAAGTGAAAACTATGATTGTGCAGATAAGAATCCAGAGTGTGGATAAAATACCATGACCTTAACCTGTTTGTTCTGCCTCAAATTTGAATTAGAAACAATCTCTGTCAATAAACCGGATTACTAACAGTCCTCCTGAATTGTTCCTGCACTCATTAACAAGTTAGTTAGAAAGGGGAACCCAGACCATCGTAGTCCTGGAAGTTCCTTTTTTATCAATATAAGAAACCTGCTTCGGCGCACAACCGTTTAAACAATCGGGGATTGCTCTATTCTTCTTTTTAATTTGCCAAATTTGTTTCGGTTTAATTTATTTGGATTTGAATGAATTAAATTTGGAAATCATTTTCTGTTTAAGACCAGGAAGAAAAGAATTTGGTTTTGAACCTTTGGTCATTTTCATCTTTGAATCATATGAAACCGGCTTCACATGAAAAGGTTTGGATGGAGGATTTTTCATCCAACCATTCAAAGATGTGTGCTTTTTACCTTTTGATCCAGAGAAGCAACCTGTGTTGCCTTTACCAACTGGAACATCCCTTGTAGACTGTGATCCGGAGAAGCAATTCGTTTTGCCTTTACCATTCGAATCAAGTCGTTGAGGACATTTCTTTACCATATGACCTTCTTTTCCACACTCAAGGCAAGCCTTGAAAGGCTTTTGATGCTTGACTGACCCATGTAGTGCAGGTTGGGATGAGGATTGCTTTGAGCTTGTAGCAGATTCTTGCTTGTTCTGAAGTTGCTTGTGCTGAACAGGGAATGATATCTTCACTGGATGACTGACTTGTTTTGCAGTTGGAGAAGAGATCTATATTGGTCTTGATTCAGCGTTTGGAAGCTTTTGAGACTTGACAATTTTAGGTGATATCTTGATCTTTGATAATGTCACACCCCAACCTTGACGGCGGAAACGTCGAGATGTGAGGGTTAAGATTGTTCACAGCCACATAACGCTATATTAAATTGTAAATATTATTATCATAAGTCTTAAAATGAAATACAATCATAAGTCTCATACAAGAAATAAGTTCAAACATAACATAACATAATGTAAACTTTTTATTTCTTTAACTAGGTCCAAGTTCTAGATTATTGCATGCTTCAAAGATCACTTTAAACTTGAGGTTGACCTGAAACATAATAAAAATAAGAGTCAACTAAAAATAGTTGGTGAGTTTCCAAGGTTTTCATACATAATATGAAAAAGGTTACAAGTTGCAATTCATGTCATAGGTCATAAGCAAGTAAGGTTAGAGAACACATATCGTTACAACCAAACCTCGACTTGATTACAAGTATAAAAGATTGGCTAAGTGTATTTGGTTCCCATGATGAACAAGCATACGTCATCAGGAGTTGGCAATACCTCGACTTTAGCACCAATAGGCTTGTCAGGCCCAAAGATCTAAGACGTCGCTAGGCTAGCAATAGTTAATGATTGTAAACAAACTATGTATCTCATATAATCACTTACAATACACAAATAACCATGACAAAATAATAAGTTGAATTGCAAGTGATTTACAAGTCTCAAATGTGTATAAGTGTATCATGTATAAGCTATCATGTTTCACCCCAAAATAGTGTGAAAATATGAAAAAGAGGCAAGGAAACTTACATGTTCAATAAGTATAAGAATGATGATTAATAAGAAATAATAATAACGTTCCAATGCAATCCTTCACGAGGTACCTAAATATGTATATATTTACAAGTTTTAAGTTAATAATAAGGTTAACGATTTAATTTGAACTAGGGTACTAGAATTTGGGGATTTAAAAATAAATAAGATTAGTGAACTCCTTACTATTTATAAAATTTTTTTAAAGGAATTAAATCCTTTATAATAATTTGTGAAATTTGATTATAAAATATATACATAAACGTTTTCAGTTCTATAATTATCATGATTAATCCATCATTGTAAAAATATATAGTGACTAAATAATAAATAAGTAATTTAAACTATTATTAAAAATCTATTTTTTTTATAAAACTAAACTAAGCATTAATATATGTTTGATAATATTTAAAATAAAAAAAAATGTTAAAGTATTTATAATAATAAATTTACAGAAAATAATTTGGATGATTATAAAAATATTTGAAGTTTGTAAAAATCATTTTATATTTATTAAAAATTTTCATAATTAAAATAAGGCTGAAAAAGCCATTTAAAAAAATATGCAGGTCACGGGGTTCGAACCCGTGACCTTAGATATGATATGCAAGTGTGGAACCATTAGGCTGGGTAGCCTATGCCTGTTAAGGCTTGGTTTCTATTTCTTATAACAACTAAAAGCCTTAAATCCCCAATTCCACATAAACCCTAGAATCGTTTACCCCAAAGTCAAACCCTAATTTGATCATGTAAACGTTTGTAATCATGGGGCTTTTGTTCCCCATGTAATTTCGAGCATATACATGTATTCAATTACCCGATTTGATGTAAAACCAAAGATGAACAGCACGAAGAAGAACCGCGAATGTCTGGTGCCCAATCGATGATCAAACGTTGAAAACAATCGAATTAAACCTAAGGACAGATTCGGATGGAGTTCTTGATGCTAAGCCCTCGATCAATTGCAGTTAATAATGCTCGGAAAGTCGATTTTGATCAAGTTGCAGGTTCACGATGAAGGAGGTAATCGAAAGAGATGTTTGCGTTGATTCTAGGTGAAATTGGAAATGTTAATGATTTAGGAATAGTTAAACGATCGTTTATGTCCGATTAATTAGATTATTATTAGGTTTTAATTATCAAACGGTTAACGTATTGATTAAAGCTTCGGTTTCAAGTTTAATCCACTTCATAACCGAGTTAAAACCCAATTAAGTCTTACGTTTAGGTTCGAATCATGTTCTGGAGACGATTGGAATCGTTTGAGGTTAGAAATTCGAAGGTTTTATGCGGTTTCGAGGCTCGCCGGACTCCGGCCGAAGGTGACCGAAGCGGTCGCCGGAAATACGGGGAGAAGAATGTGGGCGGGGGGTTGGGTTTGTAAAATTGAAAGTTACACTCTGGTCCCTCACCTTTGAATTCTTATTATTTTATGCCCAAACTTAATATTTTAAGTTTCTAATTTGACAATTAGGCCCCCTTGAACTTAATTAAGTTTTAACTTGTTAACTTTTATAACTTATTATTATTATCTTTATTATCATTATTATTATTTTATTACTATTATTATTATTATTATTAGTATTATTATTACCATTATTATTATTATTATTGTTATTATTATAATTGTTATTATTATTATTATTTACTTAATTTAGAAACTTAAACAAAGAATCATACAATAATAGCCCAACAAGATTCATAAATTGCCTAAATAACCCATATAAGAATTAATAAAATTAACTTTTAATTAACGGAATTACGAGATGTTACAGTCTCCCCAAGTTAAAAGAATTTCGTCCTGAAATTAAAAGAAATGAAACTATACAAATAAGAACGGGTATTTCTTCTTCATGTGCTCCTCACGTTCCCAAGTAAATTCAGCGCCATGTTTATTCTCACAACGAACCTTGACGATTGGGGTTGTTGTGGTTCTAGTCTTCTTCATTATGCGATCCATGATTTCTACGGGTTTCTCGACGAAATGCAATGACTCGTCGATCTGTATGTCCTCCAGCGGAACATACAGACTTTCGTCAGCCAAGCACTTTCTCAAATTTGAGACGTGGAACACAGGATGAACTCCACTAAGGTCGGAAGGTAGCTCTAGTTTATAAGCCACTTTCCCAATCCTTTTCAGAATTTTGAAAGGTCCTACAAATCTTGGAGCCAGTTTGCCCTTCTTTCCAAAGCGAACCACACCTTTCCACGGTGAAACCTTAAGAAGAACCATCTCCCCAACTTGGAATTCCAATGGCTTACGTCGCTTATCAACATAGCTCTTTTGTCGACTTCTCGCCACTTCAAGGTTCTTGCGGATGATAGAAACTTTATCGGTCGTCTCTTGTATAAGTTCAGGACCAGTGATGAAGTTTTCACCAATGTCGGTCCAACAGATCGGTGAACGACATTTACGACCATAAAGTGCTTCAAACGGTGCCATCTTGATACTCGAGTGGTAACTATTGTTATACGAAAATTCCGCGAGCGGTAGATGCGTATCCCAATCACCACCAAAGTCAAGAACACAAAGGTGTAGCAAATCCTCCAAGGTTTGGATCGTTCGCTCGGTTTGACCATCAGTTTGAGGATGATAAGCCGTGCTTAGGTCCAATTGAGTACCCAAGAGTTCTTGCATAGACGACCAAAAGTGTGAAGTGAAACGAGCATCTCGGTCGGATATAATGTGCAGAGGTACCCCATGACGACTTACAATCTCATCAACGTATATACGAGCTAACTTTGATGTCTTGTAAGTGTCACGTATGGGTATAAAATGTGCTGACTTGGTCAATCGGTCAACGATCACCCATATGCTATCATGTCCTTGAGAGGTTCGGGGTAGCTTTGTTATGAAGTCCATGGATATGTGTTCCCATTTCCACATAGGAATCTCGGGTTGCTCAAGTAATCCACTTGGACGTTGATGTTCGGCTTTAACCTTCGTACACGTGAGACACTTAGCTACATAAGTCGCTATGTCTTTCTTCATTCCAGGCCACCAATATTGACCACATAGGTCCATATACATCTTATCGGAGCCAGGATGAATAGAATAACGAGTTTGATGAGCTTCATTCATGATGAAGGTACGGAGATTATCGCGATTTGGAACCCAAATTCGATTTGCGAAGTACATCAATCCATTAGGTTTCGTTTCCAATTGGGTTAGAAGATTATGCTCCAATTCATCCTTCATTCTTCCTTCTCGTTGTACCATTTGTTGAGCCTCCAGGATACTAGACTCGATGTCACTATCTATTCTCAGGTTTTGTAGCAGTACGGTGGTCTCGTTGACATCTAGTCGGATCTCAGTATCGAACTCACCCAAAGTGTCAAACCATTGACGTCGATCGCGAATTTCTTGGAATGAGATCATCTTGTTGTGAATCTTTCGGCTTAGTGCATCGGCTACAACGTTTGCTTTACCAGGATGGTAACGAATGTCACAATCGTAATCACTAATCAACTCCACCCAATGACGTTGTCTCATATTGAGATCTTTTTGATTGAAAACGTGTTGAAGGCTTTTGTGATCGGTGTAGACTATACATTGCGTACCATACAGGTAGTGCCTCCAAATCTTCAAGGCAAAAACAACAGCACCAAGCTCAAGATCGTGTGTTGTGTAATTCACCTCGTGAACCTTCAATTGTCTCGATGCATAAGCTATGACCTTCCCTCGTTGCATGAGAACACAACCAAGGCCTTGTTTAGATGCATCACAATACAAGGTGAAATCGTCGTTTCCATCGGGTAGGGTCAAGATAGGAGCATTGCACAACTTGTGCTTTAACGCTTCAAAAGCTTCTTCTTGCTCGGGACCCCACTCGAATGGTTTATTCTTTTGCGTCAAAGTAGTGAGCGGTTTCCCGATCCTCGAGAAGTTGGCAATGAATCGCCGATAATAACTAGCAAGACCAAGAAAAGAACGAACTTCGGTAGGAGTTGTAGGAACACACCAATTTTTCACAGCTTCCACCTTTGCAGGATCAACGTGAATTCCTTGGCTATTCACCACGTGTCCTAGAAATTGAACTTCCTCGAGCCAGAAATCACACTTCGAGAACTTCGCGTACAATTGCTCTTTCTTCAACAACTCAAGAACCAATCTCAAATGCAGTTCATGATCGGTGTGGACTTGGAATAGATAAGTATGTCATCAATGAAGACGATCACAAACTTGTCTAGATAAGGCTTGCATACTCGGTTCATGAGATCCATGAAGACAGCAGGAGCATTGGTTAAACCAAAAGGCATCACCATAAACTCATAGTGCCCATAACGAGTACGGAAAGCGGTCTTTGGGATATCATCATCATGGACTCGCAATTGATGATAGCCAGAACGTAAATCGATCTTCGAGAAGATAGCAGCTCCTTGAAGTTGGTCAAACAAATCATCGATACGAGGAAGAGGATAACGGTTTTTGATGGTAAGCTTGTTAAGCTCACGATAATCGATGCACATACGAAACGTTCCATCTTTCTTCTTCACGAAAAGAACAGGTGCACCCCAAGGCGAAGAACTAGGACGGATGAAGCCCTTCTCGGATAGCTCTTGAAGTTGACTAGAGAGTTCTTGCATTTCCGATGGTGCAAGTCGATATGGTGACTTAGCCACGGGGTTTGCTCCCGGTATCAAGTCAATTTTAAACTCGACTTCACGCACGGGAGGTAAACCACTAAGGTCATCGGGAAATACTTCAGGAAAGTCTCGTACGATAGGGACATCCTTAAGTTCTTTCCCTTTGACTTTCGTGTTGACCACGTAAGCCAAGAAGGCCATATACTTCTTGCTTAAGCACTTCCGGGCTTGAGTGCAAGACATGAGTTTAAGTCCTTTGGAAGATTTTTCACCAAACACTTTCAACGTATCTCCAGAGGGTAACGGTATACGAATGCACTTCTCGAAACAAATGATCTCGGCATGGTGTTTGGCTAACCAATCCATACCAATGATGACGTCGAAGCTTCCAAGTTTCATAGGGATAAGATCGATAAGAAAATCATGCGTGTCAAGACTTAAGATGCAATCACGAATAATGACGTCAACGGTGATCGGTTCTCCATCGGCAACTTCAACGGTAAGAGGTCTTTCTAGTTTCGTATGTGGCTTAGCAAGTATGGGTTCAAACTCTAACGAAACAAAACTCTTATCGGCTCCAGAATCAAATAGGACATAGGCATAAGTTTTATTAATAAGGAACATACCTGTTCAATTTTGAAGGTATTTAACGACGCAGGTAACACATGAAAAGAATTAGGTCACAAAAGTTAAAGGTAGGTTAACATACCATTCACCACATCGTTGTTTGCTTGTGCTTGATTTGCGTTGATGTTGAAAGCACGTCCTCGGGCTTGTGGAACATTACCCACAAGACGAGGGCATTGTGGGTGGAAATGACCAGGTTCCCCACAGTTATAGCAAACACGGTTTGTGACCACGGCGGCGTTGTTAGGTGCATGGTGACAAGTCGCCACCAAGTGACCATATTTACCGCATAAAGTACAGATACGGCATGGTTGATTTCTCGGGTGATGGTACCTACAAATGTTGCACATAGGCTGAGGACCAGCATAAGCCCTAGCCCTAGGCACTTGTGCCATAGGTGCAGCCGCATGTACAAGTTGTCTTTGGGGTTGTTTGGGTGCAGCCACAGCATAGTTACGCGCCGGTGTGAACTTGCGCTTCTTGTTGTTGTTGTTGTTGTAAGACGGTTCAGCTTTGGTCTCCTTAACAGCCTCGGCAGCCGTCTTCTCTACCTTCTTTGCACCCTTCACAGACATGGTGCCCGCTCGTATATGGTTCTCGGTGAGTTGAGCGGTGATAGTAATGGCTTCTTCCAAGGTTGTGGGTCGGCTACCCACCACAGCATCTTGAATTTGGGGTGGTACACCCTTAATGAACTTTTCGATGTTGCGGGGGACAGTGTCGACCATGTGAGGCAGCAGTATACTCAACTCATGATGCCTAGTTGAGTAGGCCAAATGATCACCATCATTTTGCTTCAAGTTCCAAAACTCTTCTTCCAACTTTTGCAACTCACTTCTTGGGCAGAACTTCGCGATGGCGATGTTCTTGAACTCTTCCCAGGTAAGTGCTTGCACAGCTTCAGGTCCACGGTTTCTCTTCTCGCTATTCCACCAGGTAAGTGCCCTTTGTTGGAGCACACTAGTAGCATAACGAACCTTGAGCGTCTCGGGACACTCACAATTGATAAAAGTATTCTCCATGCTTTCGAACCACTCAAGAAGACCAGTGGCTCCTTCTTTGCCACTAAAACTAGTGGGCTTGTAAGAGCTAAAGTGTTTGAAGGTGCAAGTTTGATTGTTCCCGTGTTGGTTGTTCCCGTTTTGGTTGTTGCTATTCTCTCCATGACCATTTCCATTGTTGCTAGCGTTGGTCATTAAGGTGCTATTAAGTTCAGCAACCATGGTCGGGATGACAGCAGCCATTTGACGAGCAATCATGGCGGCTAACTTACGATCGGAACTTCCACGCTTTCCATGATGACGAGACATGCTGGAATATACAAAATGAGTTAGATACGAGAATTGGAATAACAAGGATCATAATTCAACAAGGATAAGGCAAAAGTCGTAAGGCACATGGAATGGTTCCATTTGGTAACGCATTACCATTTGGAAACGTTGACACGTCAAGGTAAGTTGACCCACTCGCCTTAGAAATTTGTATATGTTGACCATAGTTTATCACTCATCCCAGTAATCCCCAGGTAAGCATAACTAGTCCCGTAGGATTTATACGATATGCTTGCCTTAGCCCGAGGGCCTTTTGCCAGGAAATCCAGAATACAGGTGTCTATGTGTCACATAAATTTCTTAGGTTCATGAAATCAAAACCTTGATGAGATTTTACATAGATTAGACATAAGTCTAAAGATCCAAGTCATAAGCATAAGTATACAATTCCACGTGTCGTCGAGAATAAGATTAAGAAGTTTCATTTGTCGGGGAGAGTCAAAGTGTCAAAGGTAAGTTTAGGGAGACGAGTAACAAAGTTTAAACAATTACAAGGCAAACCTATGCTAAGGCATCAAGTTGCACATAAGTAAGGTATAGCATTATGTAGCATGTAACAATATATTTATTTCCAAGAATATAAATATTATTCTAAGAGGTTCATGCATAAGCTATAGTCTAGGTCACCATTTCTAATAACCTAAATCCCTATAATTATGGGCTCTGATACCAATCTGTCACACCCCAACCTTGACGGCGGAAACGTCGAGATGTGAGGGTTAAGATTGTTCACAGCCACATAACGCTATATTAAATTGTAAATATTATTATCATAAGTCTTAAAATGAAATACAATCATAAGTCTCATACAAGAAATAAGTTCAAACATAACATAACATAATGTAAACTTTTTATTTCTTTAACAAGGTCCAAGTCCTAGATTATTGCATGCTTCAAAGATCACTTTAAACTTGAGGTTGACCTGAAACATGATAAAAATAAGAGTCAACTAAAAATAGTTGGTGAGTTTCCAAGGTATTCATACATAATATGAAAAAGGTTACAAGTTGCAATTCATGTCATAGGTCATAAGCAAGTAAGGTTATAGAACACATATCGTTACAACCAAACCTCGACTTGATTACAAGTATAAAAGATTGGCTAAGTGTATTTGGTTCCCATGATGAACAAGCATACGTCATCAGGAGTCAGCAATACCCCGACTTTAGCACCAAATAGGCTTGTCAGGCCCAAAGATCTAAGACGTCGCCAGGCTAGCAATAGTTAATGATTGTAAACAAACTATGTATCTCATATAATCACTTACAATACACAAATAACCATGACTAAATAACAAGTTGAACTGCAAGTGATTTACAAGTCTCAAATGTGTATAAGTGTATCATGTATAAGCTATCATGTTTCACCCCAAAATAATGTGATATGAAAAAGGGGCAAGGAAACTCACATGTTCAATAAGTATAAGAATGATGATTAATAAGAAATAATAATAACGTTCCAACGCAATCCTTCACGAGGTACCTAAATATGTATATATTTACAAGTTTTAAGTTAATAATAAGGTTAACGATTTAATTTGAACTAGGGTACTAGAATTTGGGGATTTAAAAATAAATAAGATTAGTGAACTCCTTACTATTTATAAAATTTTTTTTTAAAGGAATTAAATCCTTTATAATAATTTGTGAAATTTGATTATAAAATATATACATAAACGTTTTCAGTTCTATAATTATCATGATTAATCCATCATTATAAAATATATAGTGACTAAATAATAAATAAGTAATTTAAACTATTATTAAAAATCTATTTTTTTATAAAACTAAACTAAGCATTAATATATGTTTGATAATATTTAAAATAGAAAAGAAAAATGTTAAAGTATTTATAATAATAAATTTACAGAAAATAATTTGGATGATTATAAAAATATTTGAAGTTTGTAAAAATCATATTATATTTATTAAAAAATTTTCATAATTAAAATAAGGCTGAAAAAGCCTTTTAAAAAAATATGCAGGTCATGGGGTTCGAACCCGTGACCTTAGATATGATATGCAAGTGTGGAACCATTAGGCTGGGTAGCCTATGCCTGCTAAGGCTTGGTTTCTATTTCTTATAACAACTAAAAGCCTTAAATCCCCAATTCCACATAAACCCTAGAATCGTTTACCCCCAAATCGAACCCCAATTTGATCATGTAAACGTTTGTAATCATGGGGCTTTTGTTCCCCATGTAATTTCGAGCATATACATGTATTCAATTACCCGATTTGATGTAAAACAAAGGATGAACAGCACGAAGAACAACCACGAATGTCTGGTGCCCAATCGATGATCAAACGTTGAAAACAATCGAATTAAACCTAAGGACAGATTCGGATGGAGTTCTTGATGCTAAGCCCTCGATCAATTGCAGTTAATAATGCTCGGAAAGTCGATTTTGATCAAGTTGCAGGTTCACGATGAAGGAGGTAATCGAAAGAGATATTTGCGCTGATTCTAGGTGAAATTGGAAATGTTAATGATTTAGGAATAGTTAAATGATCGTTTATGTTCGATTAATTAGATTATTATTAGGTTTTAATTATCAAACGGTTAACTTATTGATTAAAGCTTCGGTTTCAAATTTAATCCACTTCATAACCGAGTTAAAACCCAATTAAGTCTTACGTTTAGGTTTGAATCATGTTCTGGAGACGATTGGAATCGTTTGAGGTTAGAAATTCGAAGGTTTTATGCGGTTTCGAGGCTCGCCGGACTCCGGCCGAAGGTGACCGGAGCGGTCGCCGGAAATACGGGGAGAAGAATGTGGGCGGGGGGTTGGGTTTGTAAAATTGAAAGTTACACTCTGGTCCCTCAACTTTGAATTCTTATTATTTTATGCCCAAACTTAATATTTTAAGTTTCTAATTTGACAATTAGGCCCCCTTGAACTTAATTAAGTTTTAACTTGTTAACTTTTATAACTTATTATTATTATCTTTATTATCATTATTATTATTTTATTACTATTATTATTATTATTATTAGTATTATTATTACCATTATTATTATTATTATTGTTATTATTATAATTGTTATTATTATTATTATTTACTTAATTTAGAAACTTAAACAAAAAATCATACAATAATAGCCCAACAAGATTCATAAATTGCCTAAATAACCCATATAAGAATTAATAAAATTAACTTTTAATTAACGGAATTACGAGATGTTACAGATAAACTGACACGGTCCTCTGTGTTTGAGTCATCATCTGAGCTTGACCAGTCTCGTATACATAGATCAGCTTCCGATGGATCTTGACTAACAGGAGTAGGATGTGTTGTTGTTGTTGGAACTTGATGAGTAGGTGATTCCTGATTTATCTCTTTTTTCACAACCTTGACAGACTCAAAAATAGGAATTTCACCTGCTTTAAACTTATCAAAGAAGTTAGAAGAAATAGTAGATATAGATTTACAAACAACCGGGACTGAACAATCTTTAGCTAGACTGTCAGCATTCGGTTTATTGTATCCCATACAAGTTGTAGAATCATATTCATCTCGCACCTCATTAAGATTGACACCGCTCATACCTGCATGCAGATTATTAGTAGGTTGTTCAAACAAATCATTTTTAGGATGAGGTCTGGGGATAGGTGAATAACATAAAGTAGAAGGAGGTGGAACTGAATTAAATACAGTTTCACCATCAGATTTATATTCAATCCCATGTTTTACCCGCGCCCCTTGTTGTTTAGCAATAAGCTCATCCTTTTTCATGTGTGAAAGGGTCCATTTATCAAGCTTCGTTTGAAGCTGTGTAGTTTCAAATTGAGCTAAAACAGCCCTTTCTCTCAGAATATTAATTTCAATGTTACGCTCCAAAATAGTTCTTCTTAAAAGATCATTTTCAGCCAATGCTTCATTAAGTTTTCTTGAAAAAGCAATTTTATTTTTCTTTAATTCCTGATTGATTATTTTTAATTCTTTTCATTTTCCAATAACAATCTGTTTGCCTTATAAATCTCCAATAACCGGATTTTGCAAGATGAAGAACACATATCCTGAACAGTCTCATAAGGAAGACCCATGATAGTTCGTTCTGCAGCTAAGCTCTTTTAACAGTTGCAAACCCTTGTGATTTTTTGTTGTTCCTCCTCTTTGACCTTCAGCATCTCGTCAGCCTCATATTCTTTCTCTCTTTTATCAGCTTTTCCAGCCTTATCATCATCGGTTCTCACAGACTCTGGTTTACTGTCATTGTTGACTCTTAAAGCTTCACAATTCTCTTCAACAGTTTCTCTGAATTCAAAATTCAAATCCGAATCAGTTCTCATTAACTTCAACTTTTCAATCATCTCTGTTTTGTAATCAAGTATGCTTGTTACAGAAGAAACAAGTTCAGTATTAAGTGTGTTGGTTTGATCTGGGAATACGGCTTGCTGCAATTCCTTTCTTTTGATATCCAGCTCGAGAGATTTTAGTTTGTTGATCATTTCCATGAGTTTTGTGTCAACATAACCTCTTTCTTTGATTATTCCATTCAGACGGAAGAGAGTTGAGAAGTTTTTGAATTTGCCATGATTACTAAGATCTGGAACATGCTTCTTTAGATTATTTGCCACCTTTAAGAATCAATCAATCAAATCTGTCAATTTTTCTTTCTTCATTGCTGCAAAAGTGTCAAACCGGCTTTGTGCGGTTGTGAGATATCCGATTTAAAGTCTTCTGAAGATGTCATTTTATTATAATATTAAACAATTAAACGGCCCAAAAATATTTTTTCCAAAAATTGAAAATAATTCTCCCCCGGGAAAAATATTTTTTTTTGTAAATGTCACTCTATGCAATCGTTGAATATTTCTTTATCGGTTTGAACTCAATTAATCCCAACTAGTCAAATTTATTTGGTTTTTTTATTAGCCCACACCTTATTTTTTATAAATTCAGCCCAATTTTTAATCTTTACTAGCCCAAATTAGTTTTTTTTTAACTAGCCCAAATTGTTATCTTTTTTTTGTTTTTAATGAGCCCATATGAAGCCTAAAGTCCAAAACCCTAACCCTAAATGGGACAAGCCTTCCAAAACACTAACACAAACAAAGAATAAAGAGAGAGAGAGAACACGTTTTTCTTAGAGGCAAGCAGTGGTGAACCCGTAGAACACGTTGTTCTCTGTCAAAAGGTTTAAGAAGATTCAATTGTTCCCCAAATCTCCTCCAATTTATGATGTTTCAATCGATCTGAAATCAGAGAAAAATGGCTGACAATGGCGCTAGACAATCGGGAACCGTGAAGTGGTTCAACGATACGAAAGGCTTCGGCTTCTTAACCCATACCGATGTCGGTGAAGATCTGTTTGTTCATCAGTCCTCGATCAGGACCGATGGGTCCAGGAGCTTAGGCGACGGCGAGACAGCGGAGGTCGTAGTGGAGACCTCTTTCAGATCACAAAAGAAGAACTGAAGATCGGTGAAGAGATCGCTCGATGCCCAAGCTGCTCTCTTTACATCACCATCATATACAACATGGAAGATATCATCGATCAGAAGTCGAAGACGAATGTCGAACCGCCAAAACAACAACCTATAGCTGTCGCTTGAACAACATTCAGGTCGTTAGTTTTGTGTTATCTCTTAGAGGTGTCTGCAGAGTTGATGTAGATTAGATTGTTATTTGTTGGTGTGATTGATTTTGGAGTTTGTAGTTTGATTGCACCGATTAATTGAATTTGATTTTGGCCTTTTGGATAAACATAGACAAACACACGAAAGCATATGATGATGTTACGTTATTCTGGTTCTGTGTTGTTCAGGTCATGTTGATGTTGTTACTGTGATTAATTTTTTTTTAAATTCCCAGCTTGATATGTAATGTCGCTGAAATTGATACTAAATTCGCAGGTTGTATACTTTCGCCGGAGAAGGTAGTCTCGCCGGAATTGTTTCGCCGGGATAGTTTCGCCGGTTTTGCCGGAATTTGCATTTTCGCAAGAGTTTCGCCGGACGAAACTGTAATTTCGCCAAAAACTTTGAACTTTCGTTCAAGATCAGATCTAGTTTCGCCCCATGAAGATTTGAAGCTCTCAAGGACACCAAGAACACACACACTAGTGTGTGTTAGAGAAACTTTCAGATCTGAAGTTTTTCATTGATTTTTCTTGTACAAACGATGATGTAGATTCAATATATGTTGAATATGGTGATAGATCTGATGTTGTTGTTGTTGAATTTATAGAAATTTAAACTCAAATCTACTTTCTCTCTCTAGAACTCCAGTTTCTCTCTCTAAAAATTGATGAACATCTTCCAAAATCAGCAACAAATTCTTCAAATCTTCAATGCATTTGATCCAATATGGCTCTGATACCAAATTGTTAGCCCAGGTTGAGCACACTTAAATCAAATCATGAAGATTATAGATCAAACAATGATGAACACAATAAAAACCCTTTGATCTTTATTGATTGCTAATAATATTGTATACACGTAAATCCCTCAATCAATTGGTCATTCAACCATTAACCTAATTCTAATTACAATTAGGCTATGTATAGTCTAGTATAAGTTTCACTATTTACACATAACCTCTTAGACTATATAACTAGACTAAAACATTACTCAAACAAAGTAAAATATATTTTGTTCACACAAAATATATTTATTACAATAAAACTCCTAGTCATCTAAATCTTCAACGTCTCGTCTTGGTTCTTCGTCTCGAACGTGTCAGGTTTGACTTTCATTGACTTTGACCGTGACGTTGACTTTTGTTGACTTTGACTGTGTTGATAATATAGACTATCTTGTACAGCTCCAAAAATAAAATTTTTAACAGTTTCGCTCATAGTCAGCTATAAAAATTTACAGCTTAGTTAACAAACTATATACAACTATCTTGAAAACCATTCTTGTGTTTATTAACTTATTATATTATCTGTCACATTAGTTAGAGATTCTGCTTTATTAACCGAGTGAAATTAAGTGAGTTTGTGAGATAATCTTGCGTTATGAGACCAACACCGATCCTGCAACCTCTCATTGATCCTATCCAAGAGGAAGACGAAGATGAAAAGGATATAGTGAAGGATAAACAAGAAGTTAGTGAAGAGGTTTATACTAATAACTGTCACTATATTTCCAGATGGCCAAGTCTGCTAGAAAAAAATTGATCAGGGCAGCTGTAACATCCGCCATTTTTCCAAGTTAAAACTCAAACCCGAACTCATTTTGAGCTTCCATTAATTTACTTAACAAATGGATCAAATACATTAAATATATAATCAACTTATTTATTTATAAATAATTCTTTTTCATAAAATTATAAAGTTTATTAATCATGTTACAAAAAATAACTAAATGGAAAAAACTTATTAAAACTTATAAAGTTATAAAATGAATTTTAATAAGCTTATATAAAGTTTTATTAGTAATTATGAATTTTAAATACTGAAAATAAATAATCAAATTATAAAGTTTACAAGTTTTATAAAAGTTATAAAGATTAACAAATAAATAATTTGATTGATTATTCAAATTGATTTTATACAGTCTATAAATATTTAAAAAAAATTATTAAAATTAGAGTCTTCAAGAATTTAAATTTTAAATTATAATTATTCTTTTATTTATTTAAATTATTTAATTTTATATTTATTTTAAATTCCAATCATAACCCCCTTTTAAAAGACTTATAAATCACCATTAACACCATTCATAACCTCCTTCTAACCTCAAGTATAAAAGCAAGGCTTAGGCCTCACTTTTCATTTGCTCATTCTTTATAAATCTCACTCTCATATCTTTCTTTCATCTATTAGTTATGATCAATTTGAAAAATTTTATTTTACAAGAAATTTCAAGAATTCTTAATACTAAGGTAATCTTTTATTACTTTTATATTATACATTTTAATCATCATAACATCCAATTGTTCTCATGACTTTATGTTCTTACTACTATTATTCTTTCTTCTACCAAATCTCTTTTATTTTAATCATTATCATTTGATCATTAACATTTTAATAATTACTTACCTTATAACAATCACTAACATGCCTAAAGTAAGCTAACAACACACTAACATAAAATGAATGTCGTTTGCATATGTACGACTATGCCGCCGCATTCGGTTATTCTACAAGATTATTGTTCTAAATGATGGTTATTCCAAAGTCTTAGAATATTTTTATAACTTGAATGAAGACTAATATACCATATATTGACATAATAAAATATTCTAACCCTTTTCATGCTTTAAAGATTTTAAAAGTACACATAAGTGGCTTACTACAATTCTGGCAGAATATAATCTTACTTCAACCGACCATAAATTGATCATAACAAACTAAATTTTAGTAAACTCAGATTCCAATGTTAAGTTCATTGAATTACCTTTTCAACAACAGTTTATACGTCTTTAAACTCAATTGGACGACTCAACAATAGCCTTCACAAGATAAGTGCGCATTTCAGCACATTCTGTCTTGTGCTGCTTGTTTGACCTATTTAAAGATGTTTTCATAAAAATATTTTTGAATAGAAGTTGTCCGGGAGACTTTGAACTAGTCAAGTATAAATTTTTATAATTTTATGAAACCGTTTGCTATTTTTAAAACCTGTTCAAACGCATACCAAACATTTTGTCCAGAATCTAAAATTGATGCAATAATCCTTTTTCAATCTACCTTTCGCTTTTTAGCATTCCTCAAATGTCCTAACTTCTTGTAATTAATTACAACCTCAAGTTATTGTTTTTTTTAATCATTTAGGACATCAAATTTGACTCTTGACATCAAAGCTTTCTTATGTACTCTACAACCATCACTATACTTGTGAGTTTTCCATGTGAGTTCTCTATGCCCCTTTTTACTTTATTTCACACCTTTTGGGGTGAAACATGTTAACCTTATAAACTTACACTTGTAACCATCTTGATACTTGTAAATGCACATGCAATTCATCTTTACCTTTTTGTCATGGTTATTAGTGTTATTGTAAGTCTATATGAGATACATATTTTGTTTACAATCATTAACTATTGCTAGCCTGGCGACGTCTTAGATCTTTGGGCCTGACAAGCCTACTTGGTGCTAAAGTCGATGTATTGCCGACTCCTGATGACGTATGCTTTTTCATCATGGGAACCAAGTACACTTAGCCAATCTTATATACTTGTAATCAAGTCGAGGTTTGGTTGTAACTGTATGTGTTCTATGAGCTTGCTAACTCGTGACCATGGACATGAATTGCTACTTGTAACCCTTTTACATATATATACTTATGCGTGTGTTTAAACCATGGGAACTCACCAACTTTATAGTTGACCTTTTATTTTTAACATGTTTCAGGTTTGATGCTTGAAGATCTTCTTGTGCTCATATAGGACTTGGACCTAGACTAATTGAAAGACTTATGTTTTTGGTTGTATTTTGATTGTTATGTTTTTATTTTATTTGTCTTGTAATGTTTATTGAATAATGATATTTAATAATATTTCAACTTAATTAGTTCCATGTGCTATGAGCAATCGTCTCCCATTCGTCCGCCCCGATGATTCCGCCGTCGGTCGGGGTGTGACAGATTGGTATCAGAGCCATGGTTATAGGGATTTAGGTTATTAGAAATGGAATGACCTAGACTATAACTAAGTACCCTCACACATGAGTCCTCTCATGTATTTCATATGCTTAGATAGGATTTTATGTTCCTTATGTGTTTATACTTGATTATGTGATTATATTCTTATGTGCTTATTCTTATACTTTGAATCTTACTAATGCACACACGAACCTTAAATTATATTCTAAGGCGTTATGTGCCTAAATCAAATGGTTCTCAAAATAAGCTTTGATTCGTTATTCGTGGTTTTCAAGTCTCGTCAAAGTCTATGTCCTATAACTTGAAACATGTAATGCTGGAAGAGTGGGATGCCTGTATCTCGAGGTGTTCTGTCTAGGCAAGGTATTCATATAAATCCAAATCAACCGATAGATCCGTTTACCTTACCTGGGAACCCTTGGGGTGAGTGTCCGCTTATAGGTACGCATGTCTTCATTAAAGTTGTAGTTGACCTAATACTTTGATAAGCCAACGTAATGCTTTGGTTTGTAAACCGAATGTTACACTCGAAACACCTTGTTATTTTAAATCGTCTTATCTTTGATCTTGTCTTTTTGGATCTTAGAAATCATTACCAATTATTATAACGACTCTTAATAATCTTTCTGAGTGCCTTCCCCTCAAAACCACACTTATCCTATTACAATGATGATCTCGTTCTAAATTAAATCTTTAAACTTAACAAACCCAATTCTCGTATCAACGTTACGCTAATGAACCTTTGAAACCTCAGTGACATAAGTAAACAAGAATTGATCATCTAAGAACCTTGTTAAATTTATCTGTTTGAGAAGCACTTATGAAATTTATAACCCATCCAAAAGTGTCTTGATTATTCCTCATGTTTCCTAAGTCGAGTCTCGAATCGATTCAATACTTGGTGCTTCACTCATGGTGAAACCTTCTTAATCATCTTAAACCGTCTGAAATACAAAAGCTTATCAATTAAAAATTCTAATTTAATCTTGTACCCCCCTTTGTCAATAAAAACATAAAATCATAAATTATGAATTTTAACAAACTTAAGCATAGTAAAACATCATAACTAAACTTATTCAAACGTGCAAGTGTCACTTGCAAATGTGACAAGAAAATCCAAGTCTCCTCATCTCCTTGAAATTAGCCCCTTATGATTAAATTTCAGGACGAAATTTCTTAAAGTAGGGGAGACTGTAACATCCGCCATTTTTCCAAGTTAAAACTCAAACCCGAACTCATTTTGAGCTTCCATTATTAATTTACTTAATAAATGGATCAAATACATTAAATATGTAATCAACTTATTGATTGATAAATAATTCTTTTTCATAAAATTATAAAGTTTATTAATCATGTTACAAAAAATAACTAAATAGAAAAAACTTATTAAAACTTATAAAGTTATAAAATGAATTTTAATAAGCTTATATAAAGTTTTATTAGTAATTATGACTTTTAAATACTGAAAATAAATAATCAAATTATAAAGTTTACAAGTTTTATAAAAGTTATAAAGATTATTGATTATTCAAATTGATTTTATAAAGTCTATAAATATTTAAAAAAAAGTTATTAAAATTAGAGTCTTCAAGAATTTAAATTTTAAATTATAATTATTCTTTTATTTATTTAAATTATTTAATTTTATATTTATTTCAAATTCCAATCATAACCCCCTTTTAAAAGACTTATAAATCACCATTAACACCATTCATAACCTCCTTCTAACCTCAAGTATAAAAGCAAGGCTTAGGCCTCACTTTTCATTTGCTCATTCTTTAAAAATCTCACTCTCATATCTTTCTTTCATCTATTAGTTATGATCAATTTGAAGAATTTTATTTTACAAGAAATTTCAAGAATTCTTAATACTAAGGTAATCTTTTATTACTTTTATATTATACATTTTAATCATCATAACATCCAATTGTTCTCATGACTTTATGTTCTTACTACTATTATTCTTTCTTCTACCAAATCTCTTTTATTTTAATCATTATCATTTGATCAGTAACATTTTAATAATCACTTACCTTATAACAATCACTAACATGCCTAAAGTAAGCTAACAACACACTAACATAAAAAGAATCTCGTTTGCATATGTACGACTATGCCGCCGCATTCGGTTATTCTACAAGATTATTGTTCTAAATGATGGTTATTCCAAAGTCTTAGAATATTTTTATAACTTGAATGAAGACTAATATACCATATATTGACATAATAAAATGTTCTAACCCTTTTCATGCTTTAACGATTTTAAAAGTACACATAAGTGGCTTACTACAATTCTGGCAGAATATAATCTTACTTCAACCGACCATAAATTGATCATAACAAACTAAATTTTAGTAAACTCAGACTCCAATGTTAAGTTCATTGAATTACCTTTTCAACAACAGTTTATACGTCTTTAAACTCAATTGGACGACTCAACAATAGCCTTCACAAGATAAGTGCGCATTTCAGCACATTCTGTCGTGTGCTGCTTGTTTGACCTATTTAAAGATGTTTTCATAAAAATATTTCTGAATGAACGTTGTCCGGGAGACTTTGAACTAGTCAAGTATAAATTTCTATAATTTTATGAAACCGTTTGCTATTTTTAAAACCTGTTCAAACGCATACCAAACATTCTGTCCAGAACCTAAAATTGATGCAATAATCCTTTTTCAATCTACCTTTCGCTATTTAGCATTCCTCAAACGTCCTAACTTCTTGTAATTAATTACAACCTCAAGTTATTGTTTTTTTAATCATTTAGGACATCACATTTGACTCTTGACATCCAAGCTTTCTTATGTACTCTACAACCATCACTATACTTGTGAGTTTTCCATGTGAGTTCTCCATGCCCCTTTTTACTTTATTTCACACCTTTTGGGGTGAAACATGTTAACCTTATAAACTTACACTTGTAAACATATTGATACTTGTAAATGCACATGCAATTCATCTTTACCTTTTTGTCATGGTTATTAGTGTTATTGTAAGTCTATATGAGATACATATTTTGTTTACAATCATTAACTATTGCTAGCCTGGCGACGTCTTAGATCTTTGGGCCTGACAAGCCTACTTGGTGCTAAAGTCGATGTATTGCCGACTCCTGATGACGTATGCTTTTTCATCATGGGAACCAAGTACACTTAGCCAATCTTATATACTTGTAATCAAGTCGAGGTTTGGTTGTAACTGTATGTGTTCTATGAGCTTGCTAACTCGTGACCATGGACATGAATTGCTACTCGTAACCCTTTTACATATATATACTTATGCGTGTGTTTAAACCATGGGAACTCACCAACTTTATAGTTGACCTTTTATTTTTAACATGTTTCAGGTTTGATGCTTGAAGATCTTCTTGTGCTCATATAGGACTTGGACCTAGACTAATTGAAAGACTTATGTTTTTGGTTGTATTTTGATTGTTATGTTTTTATTTTATTTGTCTTGTAATGTTTATTGAATAATGATATTTAATAATATTTCAACTTAATTAGTTCCATGTGCTATGAGCAATCGTCTCCCATTCGTCCGCCCCGATGATTCCGCCGTCGGTCGGGGTGTGACAGCAGCTAAAAGGAAAATCAAAGAAAGTCCAAGATATCAAGCCCACCATCAACCCTAAGCAAAAACAAGTCATTATCTCTACTTGGTTTGAGGTGAGGAAGACTAAAGACTTAACGAAGGACTCTAGTACCAGGAGTCCTAGATCAAGTTCAAACCATCCTTGTCAAGAGAAGAAGGATGAACAAGTATGCACCACTGCTGCATAGCCTAAACCATCCAACTCCTTAGTTCAATGTGATCACAAGGTCAAGATCATAATATGTGATCATAGAACTGAATTCAATAACCAAATCCATGATTCATTTTGTGATGAAAAAGGTATTTCAAGACAATATAGTGCTCCTAGAACTCCTTAACAAAATGGTGTTGCTTAAAGTAGAAATATGACACTTATTGACGCTGCAAGAACCATGCTCTCTGAATCTAAACTATCCATCACTTTCTGGGTAGAGGCAGCCAACACTGCCTGCTATATGCAAAACAAAGTTATAGTAGTCAAAACTTATGGTAAGACTCTTTATGAACTATGGCATAAAAGGATACCTTTTATTGGTTTCTTCAGGTCATTAGGATGTCCATACACCATTTTCAATACCAAAGATCATATAGCTAAGTTTGCTAAGAAATCAAATAATGGAAACATCATTGGATACTCTTCTCAAGTGAGGTTTATAGAGTATACAATCTTAGAACTAGAGTAGTTAAGGAGTCAGCCAATGTGACCTTCAATTAACACACTCTAAGTGTGAAGGGTTCTAGTCCTGATTAGCTATTTGATCTTAATGTAGTTACCAACTATTTTAACAATGTAAATGCATATGTTCTTAGTTTCTGAGATTAAATGTAAAAGTCTTTCATGTTTTACACATATGTAATGAAATGGTTCAATAAAATATAATATGTGATTGATGTTTATTCATGTTTATTTATTTCACATTAGTATTGTGTTGAAGTGTAATGTATATGTATGACCATATTATATAGGTTTGAGGTTGTTGTGCACAGTTCTTAGTCAATAATGATTGAGAAATGTTCCACCTAGTCGGATGAGTCTTCATGCGAATGAACCATACTTATGGACCATACGCATGAATACATCATGCTTATGGACCAGTCGCACGACTGAACCAGAAGACTAGATCAGTCGCACGATTGAGACATAAGATTGACTCAATCGCACGACTGAACCTTCAGCCGTGCGTATGGATCAATCGCATGATTCAGTCGCACGACTGAACTATGCTAATGGTTCAGTCATACGATTGGAAACCCCTAACCTATAAATACCACTTAATTCGTGGAAAAACATAACAATTGAAAACACTTGATATTCTTAGGAACCCTAGCCGTCCAGAACGTCCAAGAAAGCCTGTTCAAGTTCATAGATCATTCCTGATCGATCTCTATTCGTTCATAATGTATAGTTTCAATCATATATCGATCAGGTAATTGTTCTCACTGATTGGATCGCCAATCAAATAGGATTCCGCACTATTTGATCTGGTATAAATGCAGAATCAGTTAGTACTCCGTACGTATGCGGTCCTAACAAGTGGTATCAGAGCTTTGGCTCTTGATTTTGCGTTTGATTCAATTAGAATTATGTCAAATCTCACGTTTTAACTCAAAAGAGTCATCTTTTTGAGTCCACAGGTGTTTTTCGTCGTTTCCAGGCATTAAAGTTGAAGTTTTTCGTCATACGGCATATTAGGGTTTCTGGGTAAATCGTAATTCGTGTCTAAGTGTCAAAAATTCGATTTTTCCAAACATAGCAGCCTTCAGCCGCACAAATAGCTCATTCGTACGATTCAACCCATTCGCACACTCCATCCGCATGATTGAACCCAGTCGCACCCTTCATTCGCACGACTGAACCACTTCAGTCGTTTGAGTCCATTCGCCTTGTCCATACGCACGACTGAATCCAATCGTACGATTGAATTCATTCGCACTCTTCATTCGCACGAGTGATCCATACGCATTGTTCATTCGCACGATTGAAGTTGTCCTGTTCTCAAAGTAGAAAGTTCATACAAATGGAAGATTAATTTTCAGTGTTTACTGTCGGGAAGGACTCACTCATCCAGAACCTTCTGCTTCTGGAGAATGAGGTTGGAAATCATAATAAACCGCCGAAGCTTATAACATTGGATGACTATCCACAATGGAAACAGCGGTTCGAGATTTACCTAAATGGAGTGGATCCGAATCTCTGGACTTCTATAGAGACTGGTTACACGGTACCAGTAAGTGCAAATGGAGTAAAGTTGACGTTGGGTGAAATGAGTGAAGCTCAGAAGATTCTCTACAATGCTGAGAAGAAAGTTTATGCTCAGCTGACTTAGTCAATCCTGAAAGACATCTTTCACCAATTTTCTGAGAACAAGCAGGCCAAAAAGTTGTGGGATGCATTAGAGAAGAGATACGAAGGGGATGCAATGTTAAAGGCACTGAAGGCTAAGGCTCTCAAGAAGGAGTTCAATAACTTCTCTCCTATAGGAAATGAGAGCTTGGATGACATCATCAACAGGTTCTAGCATCTTATGAGTGAGCTACACACTCATGGTGTAACGACGTCTATGGAAGATAAAGTTTCAAGCTTTGCAGATGGGTTGCCTGAGAAATGGGATTCATTTGTGTCCAGCTTGAGAAAAAACGACATTACGTTGGACATAAATGACTTCATCTTGAAATTAAGGGAGGAGGAACTGAGAATGAAGTACAAGTCAAAGAAAGGATCTTACGTTCAAAATCCTTCATTATATAACTCAGTTCCCACTCCAACTGGTTCAGGAGCACCACTTCAAACACCGTTCGTGTCCAGTTCTGCGTCTCCTTCCCAAACCACTGCTTCAGGACCAAAAACGTCAGGGTCATCAGGGACCCACTACATAGTGCCTGAAGCCAATACAACAAAGTTGAAGACCGAGAATCTCGGTAATGTCACAGTGGAAGTTGCAAAGAAGCATATGGATCTTCTAGCAGCAGTGGTCCAATCGTATGATGGTTTAGTTGTAGGGAAGATCGAAAATTGTCATCTTGCAGATGAAGACTACGAGCAGGTTGACGAGAACGAGCTGGAAAGAATGGATATCATGTGGGCTCTAGCAAGTGCAGTTAGACGAGCTAAAAAGTTTGTCAAGAAGACGGGGCAGAATCTACTATCCACGAAAGATACGACTTTTGGTTTCGACAAAACCAAGGTCACCTGCTTCAACTGTGGTGAAAAGGGGCATTTTAAACGTAAATGTGTGAAGCCCAAGAAAACGGGAAATGGTAACCCATTTCCTACTTGCAACCGTCAAGACAAAGACATGGTTGGAACTAGTTCTTCTAGTAAAGAGACTAAGGCACTAACTGCTCAAGGTGATGAAGGACAAGACTGGTCCTTCCGATTTGTCTCTCCTGGAGAATCAAACATTGCTTGTGTCGAAGCATTAGATGATGGATCTGCCAGTGAAGGTGATATTGCAGCTGAGCAAGCTATGTCAGATTCAGAAGAAGCTGTAAACGTGGTAAATCGCGTGATTGAGGAAGAGCTCAGAGCCACCAGTTCAGTTACTCCAGCAACAGAAGAGTCAACCTCTGCATTGATGGCTGATTCAACTGACTCCTCACAGGTAAGTTCCTTAGATTAATTATTTAATAAACATGCGGGTTGTGAATGTGAAAAGTTTAGGGAAAGCATTGATCTAAAATTAGCTAGGTTATTAGAACACAATGATAACTTAGTAAATGACTTACAACTCTGCACTGAAGCTAATCGTATATTAAAACAAAATGAGTGTAGTTTTAAAGAAAAGATAGAACTTTTGGGTAAACAACTAAGGGAAACCGAGGTTGTTGCCTTAAATCTATCTAATGATATAAAGTTTTATTTAAATTCATTAGAAGAAACCAAAAAGGAGAAGTACAAGAAATTCGAAGAACATGTGAAGAGTGTTAGACAATAGAGGAAACTAGGACCAAGGGGAGTTTGTAGATGCATATGTTCCTAGTTTGAGCTTAAATGTAAAAGTCTTTCATGTCTTACACATATGTAATGAAATGGTTCAATGAAATATAATATGTGATTGATGTTTATTCATGTTTATTTATTTCACATTTTTATTATGTTGAAGTGTAATGTATATGTATGACCATATTATAAGGTTTGAGGTTGTTGTGGATAGTTCTTAGTCAATAATGATTGAGAAATATGTTCAACCTAGTCGGATGAGTCTTCATGCGAATGGATCATACTTATGGACCATACGCATGAATACATCATGCTTATGGACCAGTCGCACGACTGAACCAGAAGACTGGATCAGTCGCACGATTGAGACATAAGATTGACTCAGTCGCACGACTGAACCTTCACTCGTGCGTATGGATCAATCGCATGATTCAATCGCACGATTGAACCATGCTAATGGTTCAGTCATACGATTGGAAACCCCTAACCTATAAATACCACTTAATTCGTGGAAAAATATAACAATTGAAAACACTAAATATGTAAGGTGACCCTGTTTTTTCAGGGTAGGAAGGGGTAGAGAAAATGCCTCGAGCCAATGTTCGAGTACCAGGCTCTACGGCGCTGAAGTAACCCATGCCATACTCCCAGGAATGTGAGGGCTCTCAGCCACATGGATAGTTCAATGTGCTCATCGGCGCCTGACCCTGAGATTTTCGGATTCAAATCATTCAAAATTTATTTTTTGATCTCAAAATCTAAAAAAATATCTGAAATTCTTACGAACCCTAGCCGTCCAAAACGTCTAAGGAAGCCTGTCCAAGTTCATGGATCATTCCTGATCGATCTCTATTCGTTCATAACGTTTAGTTTCAATCATATATCGATCGGGTAATTGTTCTCACTGATTGGATCGCCAATCAAATAGGATTACGCACTATTTGATCCGGTATAAACGCAGAATCAGATAGTACTCCGTACGTACACGGTCCTAACTAACAAATCTTATGAAGATGTTTTAGGAACAATAGGTAATACATCTACAACAGATCCTGATCCAAGATTTAAGCTGAGAAGATCAAATGAAAGAATTTCTTCAACTCTAGTGGTAACAAACCATACAAGTGAAAATTCTGTCATCATACCATGACAAATTCTTCAGCCGATACATCTGAGGTGCCAACCAATTCTAGCAATGAGGCATAAAACTCAAATGAAGAGATTTCCAATGTAGGAGGACATGAAGATGGTGAAAGTGATCAAGAATTTCATGATGTTGGCAACCACTCCACTAAAGACAACATCAATGATGTTACATACTCTCTAGATCAAGTTACACTTGATGGGTGTGCTGATAGGGTAGGTGATACTCAATCACCAGATCTAATTTTCTCTAATTTAGATCTATCAAGTCAACTTGATGTGATTCCTCAACTAAGAGTCCACAAGTCACATCCTACCACAAACATCATTGTAGATGTTAAGAGTGGGCTAAGAACAAGAGGACAAACCCATGATCAAAATGTTTGTCTACTTTCTTGCATCTTATCCCAGATTAAGGCAAATAAAGTTGAAAAGGCTTTGAGATATGGAAGCTGGATTAAAGCAACACAGGAGGGACTACTTCAATTCAAAAGACAAAGTGT
Source organism: Flaveria ramosissima (assembly GCA_025215565.1). Classification (NCBI taxonomy): domain Eukaryota; kingdom Viridiplantae; phylum Streptophyta; class Magnoliopsida; order Asterales; family Asteraceae; genus Flaveria; species Flaveria ramosissima. Next base: position 19,342,914 of record CM046043.1, on the reverse strand, counting down.
TTGGAACCTATTCCATCTTCCTCCTGGAAAGATGCCAATAGGTCCAAGTGGGTATTCAAGAACAAGAAGAATGACAGAGGACTTGTCATCAAGAACAAAGGCAAGTCTAGTAGTCCATGGGTACACTCAAAAAGAAGCGATTGACTACACGAGGTGTTTGCTCCTATAGCAAGACTTGAAGTTGTAAGGATATTCCTTGCTTTTGCTGCATCCAAGGATTTCAAGGTCTACCAACATGATGTCAAGTGTGCATTTTTATTTGGTGTGATAGATAAAGAAGTGTATGTCCAAAAACCAACTGGCTTTGCAGATCCAGATCATTCTGATTATGTCTGCAAGCTTGACAAAGCTCTCTATGGGCTGCATCAAGCTTCGAGGAAGTGGTATGAGACTTTTCATAGTATCTAGTGCAACATGGTTACAAAGGTACTGTTGACAGCACACTCTTCATCAAAAGAATAGGAAATGGCTTGATTCTGGTTCAAGTTTATGTTGATGACATTATCTTTAGGTCAACTAATGAAAGACTCTTCAAATAGTTTTAAAAGCTAATGAAAAATAGGTTTGAAATGAGTGCTATGTGGGAACTCAATTTCTTTTTAGGAATTCAAGTGAAACAAGTTGACATTGACATCTTCATGAAACCAGTCAAAATATGTACAAGAAATACTAATCAGATTTTATCTGACTGATTGTAAGGTTGCTAAGACTCCCATAGCTAGAAACCACTTCCTAGGACCTGATCTTGAGGGGGAGTGTGTGGATGAACATCTTTACATGGCTATGAGTGGGTCTCTTATGTACCTAATAGCCAGGAGGCTTGATAATATGATTGTCGCATGCATATGTGCAAGATATCATGTCAACCCTAAGATGTCACACCTAGTTGTTGTCAAGAGGATTCTTGGATACCTCAAAGGAGCTCCCAATCTAGGCCTTTGTTATCCAAAGAACTCTGACTTCAATCTGTATGCATATACAGATAGTGACTATGGTGGTTGCAACGTGACTATAAAGCCTACATCTGGGGCATGTGAATTCCTTGGTGGAAGGATAGTCTCATGACAATGCAAGAAACAAGTATCTGCATTAACTGCTGAAGCTAAATATATTGTTGCTGCAAGCTGCTATGCTCAAGTGGCTTGGATTCAGAATCAGATGCTAGATCATGGATTCAACTTTAAGAAATCTCATATCCACATAGACAACAACAGTGCTATCTCAATCACAGAGAATCCAGTGCAACACTCAAAGACAAAGCACGTCAACATCCGGTATCATTTGATCAGAGATAATTTGAAAAAGGATTGATTAAACTAGTCAAAGTTAACACGAATAAACAATATGTTGATCTGTTGACAAAAGCATTGTATAAGCTATTGAGATGATTAACTTTAAGTAGATTTTCTTAAATTAATTTCAAAATTGTTTTTTAAAATGTGTGTCTTTAATGTTGTCTAATTTATCACTCACATAAGCCTTGTCTATCTTAAAAAAAATTTCAAGGTATATATTCCTTAGCATTTTAAGTAGTATAGACAGATTTTCTCTCGGAATACATTGATTTGACTTTGAGAAAAATTATGTCTTCAAAACTAATAATTACTTACTAAGGAGTTTACCTCCGGAAGAAATTCTAATAAATCTTTCGAAGCTTGAATATGCTTCTAAGTACTTGTACGTTTTGAAGGACAATTTTCTTCCGAAGGCAATTTAGCCTCAGAAGTTTTGTTACTCCTTGAATAGAACTTGTGTAGCTTAATCTCTTCTAAAACCAAATCTGTCTCAGAAGAAAATTTACTCTAAGTATATTTTCTTTCGAAGAACTTCTTCTCAAACTAAGGTATATCTTCCGAAGACAATTTAGCTTAGGAAGTTTTCTTTAAACTTCCGAAGCAAATTATCTTTGGAAGATTTTCAACTTACAAGATAACTACCTTTTTGGGAACTTTTTATTTTCAGAGGTGGAATCGACATTCGAACTTCAAAGTTTATCTTTTGCAATAACATTGTATCACATCCAAGCATATTAATAGCCTTTATAACGGATCTCCCTCTTTCTTCTTCCTCATCATCTGCAATCTTCTAGCCCAAAATTACCCACGAACCCTTGTTGTTTTTCACATCTCTCTCACAAAAGCCTCATAAAATGGACAACCTTGAACCTCAAAACAAGTGAGCCTTTGTCATGAACCTTCACAGGCAAGACAATCAAGTTGCTCTATAATCAACTGAGAAAGACCCTGGTTTCTTAAACGTTTACCTCTTTCTTTCTTGCTCATCTTACCTCTCCGCCCTCACCATAGACCCTCCACTTAATGAAGATCAATTGCTTGTGTTCTGGAGGACCTGCCAAGAGGTCATTATGGGTGTTGAGAAGGAACGATCTACAATAATGTTGGGGAGGACTGTGTTCATCACTCCAGCCATCATCAACCAACATATTAATAGCCTTTATAACGGATCTCCAGCCATCACTCCAGCCTTTTTGGGAACTTTTTTTTTCAAAGGTGGGATCGACATTCGAATTTCAAAGTTTATCTTTTGCAATAACATTGTATCACATCCAAGCCTTAATAGCCTTTATAACGGATCTCCCTCTTTCTTCTTCCTCATCATCTGCAATCTTCTAGCCCAAAATTACCCACGAACCCTTGTTGTTTTTTCACATCTCTCTCACAAAAGCTTCATAAAATGGACAACCTTGAACCTCAAAACAAGTGAGCCTTTGTCATGAACCTTCACATGCAAGACAATCAAGTTGCTCTGTAATCAGCTGAGAAAGACCCTGGTTTCTCAAACATTTATCGCTTTCTTTCTCGCTCATCTTACCTCTTCGCCCTCACCATAGACCCTCCACTTAATGAAGATCAATTGCTTGTGTTCTGGAGGACCTACCAAGAGGTCATTATGGATGTTGAGACGGAACGATCTACAATAATGCTGGGGAGGACTGTGTTCATCACTCCAGTCATCATCAACCAACATCTAAGTCTAGATGATAACAAAGGTGAACTGTCTTTCCCAAAAGAGGCAGTCAATGGCTCATTCAAACTGGTGGGCTATGAAGGTGACTATTCAGTCAAGACCTTAAGAAATGGGAACGTCTCCTCTTAGTGAAAGTACCTCCTCCATGTTATCATCCACTCCTTATCAAAGAAGCATGGAGGATAGAATCAAGTTCCTTAAGACCTTTCCTACATAGTCCATGGAATGGTCCAGGGATGAAGTTTAGGTATTCACAATTTGTCTATACAAATTTACTTGTTAACTTAGATTTTTTAGAATATTACATGCTCCCTAGATATGTCTGGCACATTCTCAACTGTGAACTAGGCACACAGTTGAGAGGAATAGGTAATGCTCTAAAATTGGGAACAGATATGAGTGTTCCTACTACTCTCATATCTAGCCCACATTATCCGCCCATGACTGAGGTAGACCTCTCTGAACAAGTTCAAGAGGTCCATATGGAAGAGGTTATCACTTCTGTAAGTAATTACACCCTTAAGACCTCAACCATAGCAACCCAGCTCCTTGACACTTCTCATGAAGTAAGGAAATCCAGATACCAAGAAATAATATTTGGTGGTTAGGGGATGACTTTGGTCATGTACTCTCACCCCCGATGATTCTTCTGATGAAGATGAAGGGAGTATGCAACTAACGGTGCACAAATTGACAAAACATGCACTTATATGGTCTCTAAGGTTAGTCACCAGAAATATAAGGTGGCACCTTACAAAGTCAAGTCCTCAATCAGCAACATGAGATCACCGATCTCAAGGGAAAGTTAGCTGAAAGGCTTGTCAGGTATGCTCAACCAGGTCCACAAGAACCTGTGGATGTGGTGGACCTAACCTCAGTTCACTTGTGCAAGTATGTGATGCTACCAAGAAGGGAGAGAAAGTCACCACAACCATACAACTTGGGAGCATTGCCTAGAGTATGGACATTGAGGATTCACCACCCTCACTTGCAATCGTCTAAACTTAACAACCTCCTCAGGCCCATATCAATATGAATGCCATAGTATAAAGTTTATTTGAGGAAGGTAATGTACCAAGGGCTATGTCTCTTCCATCCTACCCTGCTGGCCATCCAATAGTAGGACGGATGTATGACACTGTTAGACGAAAAGAACCAATGAGCCAGATCAGAAAAACCTTTAAGTCCCACAGACATCATAACAACTGAAGTGATCTACATCTGCTGAAGATAATAGCTGAAGACAAAGTCTAAAGACAAAGTCTGAAGACAATATGCTGAAGACAAAGTCTGAAGACCAAGTTCTCAGAAGTTGTCACAACAGCTGAAGTAGTTCTTTTCAGTAGTTGTGATGGTTTACTTTTCAGTAGTTTGTTTTCTGTAGTTTTATTATTGTAAAACATATGAAGTTCTTACACTTCAGATGTTATAGCTTCAGTAGTTGTAATTGTTGTTTATACTTAGCTTTTTGTGTAGATGTCATCAGCTGTTGTGGACATCTTCAGTAGATTAGTTTACTTTCAGTAGTTTGTATAAATCAGTTAGATGTCACTATCAAGTGACATCAGCTGACGTCACATTCCTTTATAAAAGGAATGTTGACCTAATTTTTTTGTAACCGAAGCATTTGCGTGAATGAAAATATTCCATTTGCAGAAAATCCTCTCTCTATAATCGTCATTGTGTGATTGAATATTCATACTTGTCTTGCTTAAATTTGGTCTAAATTGTGTTATATTCCGCTGCAAATTCTAATCTAATTGATCAAACTAGATCCGATCCTATCAAATGGTATCAGAGCTGGTTAATCATTGATCAATTTAACAATTGATCATTGAAACTGCTCTTTTGATATCTAAGTTTGATCGAATTAGCAAATTTGCAAGAATTGGTTATAGAGTTTGATTTTCTGTTGCTTCTGGTCAATTAATTTGAGATTCAAATTGTGTTGTTGAGTTTTGAGCTAGACTTATTAAAAATTTAATTGAATTTGTTTGAATTGGTGAAAATGACTACATCAATCAATGATCCTCACAATACTGGCTCCTCAACAAAGCCTCCGATGCTTGTTAGGAGTGAGTATAACATATGGCAACGCCGAATGCTCCATCACCTGTCTGTTAACAGTTCAGGTTGTTAGAAGTCAGTGGTTCATGGACCCTATAAGCCTATGGTGAGTAATCCGGAAACCAATGAGATGGTTCCGAAGAAGAAGGAGCAATATTCAGATATGGATATGAAACTCTTTGAAATTGATGCTAAAGCCCATGGAATTCTGGCCATGGCACTGCCTAATGAAATCTACTCTGGACTTATGCATCATGAAACTGATCATGATCTCTAGGTTGCTCTGAAAGAATAATTTGGAAGAACTGATGAGGTCTTAGCAAACAATAGAGAAATCCTTGCCCAGCAATATGAGACATTCTCTCATAGAAAGGGTGAGTCACTGACTCAACAGTTTGAGCGATTTTCCTGTTTGATATCTGAGCTAAAAATGGTTCAACATGAATATACAAACAGTCAGATGAACAACAGATTCCTCAGATCCCTGCCCGAGAGATGGGACATATATACTATTGTCCTACGCTCCAGTGCAAATCTGGACACTCTATCTCTTACCCAACTTCATGGGAAACTATTAACGTTTGAAAGAGAGATAGAACAGAAAAGGAAACTGGCTTCATCTGGAAAGCTCACTGATGACATTGTACCAGGAAATACTGCTCTGGTTGGTCATGAGTCAGAATATGCTGCATCAGAAAGTTCTTATGATGAGCATATAGATTTCTCTTCAAACAGTGGAGATCATGCGTTTTTTAGTGTTGATGGTAGTTCAGGGTCTAGTATTGATAATTTGTGCTTTTTGATGGATGATTTGAAAGGAATTGCTGATGATGATTTGGAAGAGATGGATATTTTGAGCCAAATGGCATTAATCAATATCAGATCTCAAAAGTTTTACAAAAGGACAGGTAGAAAATTCCCTGGTCTCTCTGGAAAAACCAAAGTTGGTTTTGATAAGAGCAAGTTGAGATGTCACAAGTGCCATAGACTTGGACATTTTGCAAGAGAGTGTAAATCATCTGGATCTAACTCATCTGCACCCTTTGTGACTTTTCCAAGCAATAGCTCACAAACCAAAGGGCAACATTCTACCAGTTCTAATCATCATTCACAAATTCAATCATCTCCTGCATTTTTTGTTCCTCAAGGTCCAATGCCATATCCTTATCCATGTTTTTACATGCCTCAATCTAGTCAGGTTCCTGTACCCATGGCTCAACAACCACATGCCCTACCTGATCCTCAACCATCTCAATTGAATCAACAATCTCAATCTCAATCTCATCAAAGCTTCTTCACACCTGAGGTTGTTGACTGGAGCATCTTACCAGATGATATTTCTGGATATTCTGAGCAATTGTTCTCTGGTGCTGGTCAACATGGTGGTGAAAATCCTTTTGGAAATCTTGCTCTTATGGCTCTGGAGTCTGCTGATGGAAATACTTCATCATCACAGGTACCACAGTATCTTCTGAGGCTGAGGCCAAGTTGTGTTCTGAGTCATGCATAGTTGCTTTTGTTTCAATTAGGGAAGCAAATGTAGCCTTAATTAATCAAAATCTTGACCTAAAGAAAGTGATTTCCAAAAGAAAAGCTGAGTTTGAGTCTGTTTTAAAAGAAAAAGATGAGGAGATTTACAAATTAAAAAGTCAAACACTGATGAAAAGGCAAAGGTAGAGGTCATTTTGGAGAATCATAAGAATCTCAAAGAAACACTTGCAGCTACTCAAGTTAATTGTGAACGTTGGGTAACATCATGCAAGGGGTTTGAAATGCTTCTCAGTAAGCAAACAGCTTCAAATGTGAAGTTTGGGATTGGGTATAATCATACTATACCTCCTACAGATTTTACTCCCAAGCTAGAAGTAAAATCTGAAGGTGAATGTATTCCCAAACCACATCATCATGTGTCTCATCCTCAAGTGATAATTCAAAATCAAAGGATGAAGTCAGTGTTATTACCTCAGCTAATCAAATTGCTGATGGTCTCACTGCTTCTAAACACATGATCAAAGAGAAACTGAGCAATTCAGGTGTTGTCCCACAAAGTATTCAAAGTACTGAAGGGCAAGTCACAACACCTGAAGAGCATTTCAAACCAAATGAAAACAAGCATGGTTTGATAACTGCTGAAAAGTCTATCAGGAAATCCAAAAGTACTGATAGAAAACTTCTGAAGAACAAATCTTCAGTTGTTACAAATCCTTCAGTACTTACCATAAGTACTGAAAGGAAGAAAGTACTGAAGAACAAATCTTCAGTAGTTTCATCATCTTCAGCAGTTGATCAACAAAAGATGAAGAAAAAGCCATGTGAAATATGTGGTCTGTTTAATCATCTCACTGATGAATGTTGGTATAACAAGGGTTTAAAATTCAACAAAGATAAAATCATTAAAAAGAAAATGAATAAAATGAAAGATTATTTTCAAACCAAGTTTGTACCACAAACATCTCAATCTGATAACCCAAAGTTTTTTCAAAAAGCTAAAAAGAAGGAAGGGGTTTATCACAAAACAGCTGAAAATATTCCTCATGGAATATCAAAAACCCAGACTAAGTCTGTGTCTTTCAAAAAGGAGGATTTGGTGAATCACAAGAACAAATCAACAACAAGTACTGAAGTGTCAGCTAAGCTGAAGGCTTTGACAACCAATCAGACACAACTTGTTATGATGGTTCAACATCTGTTGGGGAGAGTTAACCAATTAGATGTATCTGTGATTAAACCACTTAAAAGGAAAACTAAGCCAAAATCAAAGGAATCCTTTTCAGCACCATCTCCACCTTCAAAGGCTGTCAATCATGAAAAATCAGTTAGTCTAAAATCTGTTGATGAAAACAGACCCAAAACCAAAACGGTTTGGGTCTCAAAGGCTAACTAATTTCTTGTGCAAAATGCAGGGTTCTTTATCATGCCAAAGAAGCATCTGGTATGTAGACAGTGGAGGATCTATGCATATGACAGGGAGCAGCTCTCTTCTTCATGATTACTCTCAAGGAAAGAAGGGATTTGTTTCTTTTGGTAATGATGCTAAGGGTTATATCATCGGCAAAGGGTTTGTGTCAAATGGTGAGATAAGGTTTGATGATGTTAACCATGTGGAGAACCTCAAGTACAACCTGTTGAGTGTTAGTCAAATGTGTGATAAAGGGCATGTTGCACTTTTCACTAGTCAGAACTGTCGGATTCTGTCTTCCAAAGTTCTGAAAAGGATTGACAAGATATTGGATGAATATACTCTCCTGAAGGCCAACAGGATTGGAAGAGTATATGCCTTAGATTTATCAAAGAAAATTGATCTAAAAGGCCATCCATGTCTGTTCTCTAAGGCCTCTCCTCAGGAATCTGAACTATGGCATAGAAGGCTTGGTCATGTGAATCTTAAAAACATGAACCAACTTATTCATCATGGTTTAGAGAGAGGTTTGCCATTGAAGGAGTTCAAATGTGATGACAACTGTCCAGCTTGTTTAAAAGGAAAGCAACACAAAGTTTCATTTCCTCCAATAGAAGAACCAAAGTCCTCTGCCTGCTTGCAATTACTGCATATGGATCTTTTTGGTCCAGTAAGAGTGATGAGTATGGCAAAGAAAAAATACTGTCTGGTAATTGTGGATGATTATTCTAGATTTGTATGGACTTTATTCTTACATTCAAAAGATGAGGCTGCCCAAATCATCATTTACTTTGTGTTGTATGTGGAAAAGCAGTATTCACTTCCAGTCAGGTGTGTGAGAAGTGATAATGGCACAGAATTTAGGAACCACACTCTTGATGAATTCTATTTATCTAAGGGAATCAAAAGGCAATATAGCATTCAAAGAACTCCTGAACAAAATGGAGTGGTGGAGAGAAAGAACAGGACCCTTATTGAAGCCGCAAGGACAATGTTGGCTGACTCTGGTTTGCCACTAACCTTTTAGGCTGAAGCTGTCAACACAGCTTGCTATGTACAAAATAGGGTATTAGTAAATCAGAGGTTGATGAAGACTCCTTATGAGTTATTACATCAGTTGGCCCCTCTGATTTCATTCTTTAGAGCATTTGGGTGTCCCTGTTATATTCTTAACACAAAGAATCCACTTCAGAAGTTTGAATCAAAGGTGGATGCATGATATTTTGTTGGGTATTCATCTACTTACAAGGCATACAGAGTTTTTAATTGCAGAACAAAGATAGTTGAAGAAACTTTGCATGTCAAGTTTAATGAATCTCCAAAAGACAAAATTCCTCAAAATCCTGTGGAGTTATTTGATTTGGACATACTGCAATATGTTCCATATCAGTCTCCATCTGTTGCTGTTTCTGAGGATCCATCATCTTCATCTGGTGGTATAAATGCAAGTTGTAGTGATCACCTGCTTGTGTCTACTACACTTGATGTTCCTGTAGCTTCAGCAGTTCCATCCACAACAAATGCTGATGAAATCTCTGAATCCTCTACTTCATTTGAACTGCCATCTCATTCTAGGTTTCAAGAGTCTGAATCAACATCTGTTGCTTCTGAATCTCCTACAAACACTTGCACAGATATTATTGAGTACCAAGAACTGAAGAATCATCCCATGTCTCAAATCATTGGTGACATCAATGCTGGTGTTTCAACTAGAACTCAATTGTCCAATTTCTGTCTCTATGCTCTCTTCATCAGTCAGCAAGAGCCAAAGAACTATCATGTGGCATTAAGAGACAATGGATGGGTTGAAGCCATGCAGCTTGAGCTTCTTCAGTTTCAAAAGCAGCAAGTGTAGGAACTGGTTCCTCTACCTCAAGGTAAGTGTGCAATAGGCACTAAATGGGTGTTTAGGAATAAAACTGATGAAAAAGGTCAAATTGTCAAGAACAAGGCCAGACTGGTTGTACAGGGGTTTTCACAGGAAGAAGATATTGATTATGATGAAACCTTTGCCCCTGTAGCCAGACTGGAGGCAATCAGATTGCTCTTAGCTTATGCTGCTTTCCATAATCTTAAAGTTTTTCAAATGGATGTCAAAAGTGCATTTTTATATGGTAAAATAAAAGAAGAAGTTTATGTGTGTCAACCACCAGGTTTTGAAGATCATAAACATCCAGATTGGGTGTATAAAACTGATAAGGCTCTTTATGGGTTAAAACAAGCTCCCAGAGCCTGGTATGAAACACTATCTAACTTTCTTCTTCAAAATAATTTCACTAGAGGATCCATAGATAAAACTTTGTTCATTAAGAAAGTAGGCACGCATAAGCTCCTTGTTCAAATTTATGTAGATGATATTATTTTTGCATCTTCTAATCCACAGTTGTGTGATGCCTTTACTAAGTTGATGCAACAAAAGTTTGAAATGAGTGCCATGGGAGAATTACAGTTCTTTCTGGGTTTGCAAATCAAACAAATGGCTATGGAACTTTCATTCATCAGTCAAAATACACAAAGAATTTGTTAACCAAGTTTGATTTACAAAACTGTAAGCCCTGTTCTACTCCCATATGCAGCAACACACAACTGGATGTTGATCAGAAAGGTAAAGCAGTTGATGAAACTCTTTACAGATGTATGATTGGTTCCTTCATGTACCTTACAGCTTCTAGACCAGACATTATGTTTGCAACTTGTGTATGTGCTAGATTTCAGGCTGCACCTAAAGAATCCCATATGATTGCAGTCAAAAGGATCTTTAGATACTTGCAAGGAACTCAATCTCTAGGACTTTGGTATTCCACTGGGCACTCTTGCAAATTAGTTGCTTTCTCTAATAATGACTATGAAGGGTGTAAGTTAACCAGAAAATCAACCTCTGGTGGATGCCAATTTCTAGGCAATTGTTTAGTTTCTTGGCAGAGTAAGAAACAAACTTTAGTTGCTACATCCACAGCTGAAGCAGAGTACATTGCTGCTGCAAGTTGTACATCTCAGGTACTCTGGCTTCAAAATCAATTATTGGATTATGACATTACAGAGACTAAGACTCCTTTACTGATGGATAGTGCTTCAGCTCTTTGTATTGTTAACAATCCTGTCCAGCATTCTTGCACCAAACATATTAAGATCAGACATCATTTTATCAGGGATTTTTATGAAAAAGGTCTGATTGATCCAAAGTTTGTGTCTAGTGCTGATGAGCTTGCAGATATATTTACTAAGCCTTTGGACAGTGCAACTTTCCAAAATCTTGTGCTCAGGCTTGGTATGCTGCAGCTAGAATGATTTGACAACTACTGATGCTCTTAGTTAATAAGTACTAATGAGCATTAGTATACAGATGTCAAAAATAAGTGCTGATAAGTTATTTTATCTTCAGCAGTTTTTATAACTACTGAAGACTAAATTACTTAAAAGTACTAAAGTACTTTATTTGTTGAAAAGTACTGATATAGTTAAAACTACTGATGTCTTTTCTAATAGATAAGTACTGATGACCAATGAAACATCTGAAAATCAGATAATCTGCTGAGTAAGTGTTAAGGTCATTGAAACAACTGAACTCCATGAATTGACGACAACAACTGCTGTTTCATTTCAAACCAACTGAAGCCAAAACCAAGTCTTCAGTAGTTTAAAACTACTGATGACCAACACCAAGTCTTTAGTTGTTTACAACATCTGAAAGGTAAAACCATGTCTTTAGTTGTTTTCTAACAACTGATGACTCACACCAAAACTTTCAGTTGTTTTCTTTCTGTCGCTTCATAACTTATAAATACCTAACCCTAACTTCAACCTTTTCATAAGTCGTTTTCCAAACGTTCATCTTCCATTAATGGCGACCATGCAACTCAAACCTCGACACAACTGTGTTGCTTACCTCACCAAATCAGCCTTTTGGACTAAGTTTGATGCTGCCATTGATCTGATGGTTGATTCCCAGTATCAAACCGCTTTCCTTCTAAATCCAACCATCTATCCCGATACCCTTCGCCAATTCTGGACAAACGTCACTGTCCATACTGATGAGAATGATGACTCGATCACTCTCCAGTCGTTTGTCAACCAAAAGAAGGTGGTCATCACTTCTGATATCATTCGCCAAACCCTAGACCTGAATGATGCCACCTATGCCACCAAATACCCCAAAGGCACCATTGATTTATCATTCATTAACCATGGATATGAGGGTGACCTAAGTGCTACCACTATCATGAAGAAGCACTTCCTTAATGCTGAACGCCTCATCTTTCATATGATCAATGTCTGCCTTGCCCCCAAAACATCTTCATGGGATCAAATGTCATCCAGGTGGCAGCAGGTATTGTATTCTATCCTTGAACGCCAAAGTCAAAATTTTTCTGAAATAATATTTTTGGAATTAATAGATCTGGCAATGAAACATGTGGCTAACAGATGGATATTATATCCAATGTTTCTTATGGCCATAATTATTAATCAATTAAAATCTGATGGCCTTGTTGGCCTTGGAGTCCCTGCTTTGGTAGTTTTGCCAGAGGTATACTCCAGGCACAACTCAAACCCACAACTCAAAGAGGCTGCCAAACTGCTAAAACCCAAGCAGAGGGAACCCACAGCCTCCACCTCCAGATCTAAAGTCCCCTCCAAACCAAAATCCAAGCAAACCAAAAAGGCTACTCAGGGAGTTGAGTCCCCTGATGATGCCCCTGCAACACAAACGCAGGATGAAACTACTGGCAGTAATCCCCTTGTAGTTTCCAAGAATCTACCAGGTGAAACCGCTCAGGTATCCTCTCAACAGGATCCTGATGCAACCAAAATTGGGGAAACTACATTACTGGAATCTCTCTCACTTGAGAAGATTGCCATTGAAGAGCACCATTCACCCCAGGTGCAATCCTTTTCACCTTTATCTCCCACTGAAACCACCCCTACAAGCCCAACTGCAGTCATTGCACAAGTGCTGACTCAACTACATTCCTCTACCCCTCCCCAGAAACCTATTACCACTGGGAAAACCTCAAAAATTGAGGGAGAGGATTATAATGTGGTTGACAACCCACAGCATAGGGATTACAAAGTTCAATCTCCCGGTGTAGAGGAGGAGATTAGAACATCTGGTGAGGCTACCTCTTCTCTTGTTTCAGCACATGAACAGGATGAAGGTGGTATCATCTCTAAGACCTCACCAGAGGCAACTGCCAATGAAGGACATAATCCTGAGGCAGGAAGTCCCCAGTTCCAAGACATAGGGGCACATGTGAATACTGATCTACACTCAGCACATGTTCATCCTGATTTACTCAGGAGGTCAGCTGATTCAGCAAAGCCTGATGATGACCTGGGCTTTTTCTTTGATGTTCTAGCCCAAAAAACCGTTCTTGAGGCTGAGGTATGCAGACTACAAGAACTGCTTGCCAAAATGTCTCAAGAATCAAGTCCATCTGCCCCAATTCACCCACAGATGGCAGCTTCTTTTGAAGCTTTCTCAAACACTAAGCCACTCTCAACAAATAAGCCACCAGCCTCTGTTTCAGGCACCATTTCTCAGGGACAGAACCCCTCTGAGCAAATGGTTGCTGCATTTAAATCCTCCTTACCTCTCATCACTCCAATCATCACTACCATTGTACATTAAACCATTGATGAGAGGCTTTCCTCAAATCTTCAAAACCTAGTTGATGATGCTATTTCCAAGAAACTTTTTGACATTCAAACCCCTGAACCCAATGCAACCAAAAAGGGGGAGTCTAAGTCAGTGAAAGAAGACAAAAGAAAGAGAGTTGAAGAGGAAGAAGCAAAAGAGAAGAAAGAAAAAGAGATAATTACTTATTAGAGAAAGAAAAGTGCTGAACAGACTGAGGATGAGAAGAAGTTAGAAGAATTGATCAAAGAAGCTGATGAGCAACATAGCAGATCTATGGATAAGATCATTGATCAGCTCTTTAGACAAGGCTTTGACACTGCCAAACTTGACTTTGAGATCAGACGGCTAGAGATTCAAGAGATTGAGAATAGATGGGCCAGTTGTAATGAAAAAGAAAGGGAAAGGTTGGAAGCTATGATCAGATTTTTGTCAAAACATTTGGGAAGACCAATCATTGAAGTAAAGTCATGGTCCAGAGACAGCATTTTGGAGCTAACCACCAAAATCTGTTCTTGTGAAACCTTCAACAAAGGATTGATCATAGAAGCTCTTGATGAAGCCGGTGCTGGGAAAAGATCTGATATGGCAAAGTTATCCAAAGCCTCCCTCACAACCAAAATGATAGAGCAGCCTTTACAATCTCCCTCACCAAAACTACAAACCTCACAACCCTCAAAATCAACTCCTTTACCCAAGAAACCCACTCAATCAACCACCAATGATGCACCCAAGAGAAAGAGAAGGGTGTTGAGGATGGAAGAAGAAGAAGAAGATGATGAGGATGATAGTCTGCCAATCTCTGCTGTGATTAAAATGAAGATGCCTGAGCCTAGGAGTCATCCAACAACAATCACACCTGACATCCAAAGGCAAATGGTAAAAGTGAAGATTGAAGAAGAAGAACATCAAAAACAACATGATGAGCAGCTGTTAAGGATGGTTGATAAGGAATTTCCTAAGTCTTCATCCATACAAGCTATGAAGAAACATGCTCAGAGGTTGTATGCTCTCAGATTCACATTTTAATACCAGAAAGAGAGAGTGAGACTTTGGCCTGACCCCAGAGTTAGTGACAGAATTCATAGAAAGAATGTTCCAAGTAGATACAATGGCCAAGTAAAGAAGATGTAGATGCTGTGATAATGCTGGCCATTGTAGTGTCACCCTGGGAAATCCTTGATGACTTCAAGCGAGCTTACAAGACTAAGATGACTCCACAAACTTTACTAGAAAACAAAATGGTGAAGAAGGGGTTAATTTACAAGAAGCTTGAAGAAATAAGAAGAAATGAGCTCCAGTTGTTACTTGAAGGTACTCATCCTGATGAGTTTGCATACAGAGAAATAACAACTGTGGAGCTAAAGAATGGAAAGAATGTTAGATACTTATCCGAGTATTATGGGCCTGAGTTCTTCTTTGAGAGTGAAGCTGAAGAACTCACAATGGAAGAAAAAGTTGTTCTTCTTGAGGCCTATGTTAGAGAGTCCTACAGACTCATCATTAGGAAGTAGGTTTCATGATTGGGGTAACAGCTCTGTGTCCAATTCCCCAATACAGAGTTCTCATTCATCCTTTGCCAATCAAATTTTTGAAACCTCTTCCTTGGCCTGAGCTTATTTTGGAAATTTCTGAGCTGATCCAGAAAATGTGTCTGCCAATAAATGGGACTTCAATAATCTTAAAGGTTTTGGCTGCATTGGTTCAGGGGGAGTTTGTTGGACCAAAAGAACCAATGAGCCAGATCAGAAAAACCTTTAAGTCCCACAGACATCATAACAACTGAAGTGATCTACATCTGCTGAAGATAATAGCTGAAGACAAAGTCTGAAGACAAAGTCTGAAGACAATATGCTGAAGACAAAGTCTGAAGACCAAGTTCTCAGAAGTTGTCACAACAGCTGAAGTAGTTCTTTTCAGTAGTTGTGATGGTTTACTTTTCACTAGTTTGTTTTCAGTAGTTTTATTATTGTAAAACATCTTAAGTTCTTACACTTCAGATGTTATAGCTTCAGTAGTTGTAATTGTTGTTTATACTTAGCTTTTTGTGTAGATGTCCTCAGCTGTTGTGGACATCTTCAGTAGATTAGTTTACTTTCAGTAGTTTGTATAAATCAGTTAGATGTCACTATCAAGTGACATCAGCTGACGTCACATTCCTTTATAAAAGGAATGTTGACCTAATTGTTTTGTAACCGAAGCATTTGCGTGAATGAAAATATTCCATTTGTAGAAAATCCTCTCTCTATAATCGTCATTGTGTGATTGAATAATTATACTTGTCTTGCTTAAATTTGGTCTAAATTGTGTTATATTTCGCTGCAAATTCTAATCTAATTGATCAAACTAGATCTGATCCTATCAGACACTGTTATAAGAGCCCTGGTGCTTTCTAGATATCAGGGTCAACAAGAAGTTTCCAACTTTCATACCTGAGATTCTATGTAAGCTTCCATCTGGTTGACCTGCCACTTGTCAATCCAAGCAGAAACAAACAGGATGATAGGTTAGCTGAGAGGATACAAATGAAGGTGTTTGAGAAGTTGAAGAGAAGAACTAGCTTATATAAACAGAGACTAGCAGGAAAAAAACAGTTGGTCAACTAGATACCTAGGTAGACCCTAAGATTAGGTTTGAAGGGATAACCTCAGCTGAAGGCCCAGTTGTAGAACCTGTGAACCTTGATATTCATACTCCTTTAGCACCCATTATCCTTAGTGAGACACGAGCTGGTGAAGGTGTATCATATCCACTTTATGGCTAGAGCTCAAGTGTAGACCAATCTTAAGAAGGCCAAAGTTGTTTCTCCTACAGTCACACATGCTAGTGCTTGAAAAAGGAAAAAAGGTTCTAACTTTTGAGGAGATTGAGGAGGAGAAAAGGGAGAGGAAGAGGAAGGCAAGGTAAGAAAGGCAAAGAGAGGCTCCTACTTTCATGTAGGCTACAATCAAAGATGACGGTAGGCTAAACACTCAGAAAGATGTGTTAACGGAAGCCAAATTAAACTACCTGGCAAATAGGAACTACAATATAGATGAGCTAATCTCTCTTCCCTTGGAAGAATTGAATGAACTGGCAGACACTAAAGTGTCTAGAGAGAGTAAGAAGACTGAGGTTGCAGCTTTGCTCCTCAAGACCAAGGATGAAAGAAAAAGAATAAAATTGAATAAAGTCCCTGTCCTCTCCCCAGTTCAAGAAAGGCTTGAAGTATGGGTTCTACAGAATGAGGTTGGTCCAATTTCTCTAACCACAACGGATGAGCACATAAGGGTGATCAAACCGAAGATCAAGAGGGGTGAACTTCAAGACTTGCATTCTCCACCAAGTCAAGTTACACCTGAAGCTGAGGTCAAGGTTGAACCCTAACAAACAAAACAACTTGGACCTAGTGTTGATCCACAACCAACTTCATCTTCTGACCCAATGTAGGGTCTTGAGCCTTTTTCTAAACCTGTAAAGGGGAGGGACCAAACTGAGAAAGATAAATAAGAAAGACAATGTGATCAAGACCAACCTTCTCAGTAGAAGTATAGAAAGAGGAAAAGGATGGCCATTAGAAGAAACTTAAAGTCAAAGAAGAAAATGAAGTCTAAAGCATCCACCTCTTTACCTCAAGAGGAGTCAGAACATCTACAGGGTTAACCAAAAAAGGCTGCTCAACCAACTACATTAGTTGTGGATCCTCTTGTTGCTAAGAGACCCATCTTGTCTTGGGTATACTCTCCAAACCCAGACATATAGTATGTCATAAGAGATTAAGGAGGTTAACAAGTATTCTTATTGCAGAACATACTTGAACTCCCTGCTCATGATCTCTTAGACATTAGGAGACATTATGAGAGCCTGAGGAATCTAGACCAACTGATGAAGAGAAGAATGGCTCTGATTCTGATGATGATATACACATATAAAAGATCAAGATTCATAAAAATCCTTATGTTTTGGTAGCATTAGCCTAGGGGGAGTTTGTAAGAGTTATCTTAGAGGCTGATGCTAACCAAAGATCTCTCAGAATGCAACTAAAGTACAAGTAAGTTACTTAGCAAGATTTGATCATGGACAAAGAAAATTTACTAAGCGTCAAATCTTTAGAAGCCAAAGACAGAAATCTTTCGAAGCCAAAGATAAAGTCTTTCGAAGCCTGAAGACAAAGTCGTCCGAAGCTTGAAGACTTCTTTCTTCCGAATACTTTAAAGAAATATGTCCCTGACACACTTTTGACAAAAGCTTAATAACTTTTCGCTGCCAGCTTTGAAAACTCACTAACTTAAACAAGTTGGTTATTATATCCATACTTTTATCAACTGTACATTATGGTGTCTATGTCTGATCTTTTTACTCTTGTACTTTTATCCTTTTTGTAATATATTAGGATGTGAGCGCATGTCATAGTCACGTGGTAAAAGGAAATCTGCCTTTTGACTCTACTTTAATCTTGTTGTCTAGATTAGTATCCAGCTGGCGTTCAAAGTATGGACGGCTGTGTGTTCTAGTATAAAGAATCTCATGTAACCAGTCTTAGGATTAAGTATTGTAACACTTGTAAAATTACTTGAAAGGAATATACATCATCCTTGAAGACCAATACTTGTGTTCTTAAGTTCTTTACTTGTTTGTTCTACGTTTCTTTGCCTTGTTTCCTATTTGATCTAGTAAGTGTGATATTCTCTAACTGTGAAACTGTTGCATAACAATAACCAGTCCTGTATGCATGCTTTCTTATAAATAGAAACCTTAAGTTTGAATTTACAATATAGGTTTTCTTGGAAATCTTTTAGTATAAAGAGAAACCTGAGTACTCGATACCCTATTGGGTGTTGTTATTAGTCAATTTTAGAGCGCGAGTAGGGAGACTCTACATCAAAGTGTCGTAGATAGTTGTAAGTTATGTTCTTATTTAAGTTATGTCTAGTTTATTATTATTATTATTATTATTATTATTATTATTATTATTATTATTATTATTATTAGGGTTATTGGATTTTATTAATCTCAACTATTATATATTGTCTGGGATTAATCCCAACTCAGCAAATGTTTACAGACACTCCCAACTTTAAGTTTATTTTCCTGCAACTATCCCTTACTAAATGAGAGTTAACACCGTTAGTTTTTTTATGACGTGGACTACTTTTATGGTCAAAACACTAAGCAGAAAATTGAAATCAACTGTCATGTCTGTCAATCTGAAACTTTTGCAACATAAAACCCGTCAATCTTCACCTTCTTATCTGAACCACTTGACTCGTTAAAGGTAGATTTGAAGCGACGATGGATGCTAAGCACTAAAAAAAGGACCTAATAGAGGTTGGCGGTGGCGGAGTTGAAAAATGGCTTAAAGTTACCCAAATTTCATCAAAAATACTAATGGGCATTAACTCTCTGTTAATAAGGGATCGCTGACGGAAAATAAGCTCAAAGTTAGGAGTGTCTGTAAATATTTTCTTAGTTAGGATTAATCTCGACCAATAAATGAAAGTTGAGATTATTAAAAACCAGTAACCCTTATAATTATAAATATTATTATTATTATTATTATTATTATTATTATTATTATTATTATTATTATTATTATTATTTATTTTAGTAGTATTATTAGTAGTATTAGTATAGTATTATTATTCTTTAGGTGTTAGGATTATTGTTAGGGTTGGATTTTGGGTAGACTAGCCTTAGTTTGGCATTGACTAATCACCCATGCTTTAACAAGACTGCGCTAGCCAATATACAACCATAACAATGACTAGTTAGTTGTCCCATTACCTAACCTAGGATTACTTAAACTGTATCAAGACCTTGAGATATCACCAGATTATAAAAGGAACTTACTATCAAATTTTAATAGGTGAGTTAACATGTTTGTTTTCAAAACTATCATAATAGACTCATGTGTCAGTACTGTTATAATTAGAATGCTTACATATATGCATAGGTCGGTAGAGGTATATACGATCTTGATATATATAATAGGGTGTGTCGAACTGGTTGAAAAAAGGATAGGGTTCCTCGTATGCATCAGGCACACGCTCAGGCCTATTTGACAGCCGGGAAAGTATGACCGTGTGTTCGAGAAATAGTATCATAGTCGAGCTTTAAGCGAATTAGATATTATAAAATTCCAAATTTCAAGATTTAGAAAGAGAACTCATATGATCCTTAAAATTATATACGATGAAATAACCTGTGCCATGTATTTTTATTCCCTGAATATGCATTATATAAGTGATTATGTGTAACATATGTACTATGCTATATGTATGCTTAGTAAGTACAAGTAATTATATATAATTATATATTCCTAGGAAGGTACGATATCTAAACATAAAGATGAACAAGGATCTAGACATGGACAAGGGTCTAGACACGAACAAGGTAGCAGCAGGACAGGAGAAAGTTCTCATAGGGCCCGAACTTCCTCCCATAGTGTTAGATCTCGATCTAGTATAAATCCAATTCTGAATGTTGAAATTATCCACAACATAGTATAGGAAGTTGCAAATATGATAACGAATATACACACTAATAATGCTGATAAAACAAAAGAACGACCAGAACCAAACCTCGGCTGCCTCCACACTTGTACAAGAAAGGGAAAGAATGGAATAAACCAAATCAAAAGAATGGATCAATAAACACTTCATGTCTAGTAAACCTATGTCATTCGACAGAAGAAAAGAAGACGTGGAAACTTAAGACTGGCTAAATCTGACGATAATAACAAAGTACGATTTGTAGTACGTATGTTTGAAGCTGAAGCCCTTCACTGGTGGAATATTGTGGCCTGAACCGAGGGTAAAGAAAAAGTCAAGGAGATGAACTAGGATGAATTTGTTCCTAAATTTATTGTTGAATGTTGTCCTCTTAGTGAAACTAAACAACTAGAATTGGAGTTCTTCTAGTTGAAACTAGGAAATAAGATATACCGGGAGTATGTTACTCGTTTTAATGATATATCTCAACTGGTTCCTCATCTAACCACAACTGAGGAACAACTGAGCAATAGATTCATATGGGGTTTACCTTTCGAGATAAGGGTGTTCATCAAATCTAAATCTCCCAAAACATTTTCAGATCTAGTTGAAGCTGATGCCATCATGGCTGCCGAAATGTTATGATGACAAGCTGAATCTCCTGCACCAAAAAGAAAATGGGAAGAAGGAAAAGGTGACAACAGAAACAACAACTTCCAAAAACCTAGAGAAATGCCTCAATGCATATTTTGTAAGAAGAATCATCTGGGCCGTGCCGCACACAACCATGGCCCAATCACAAGAGGACAAGACATCCTATTCACAAATGCAAGGAGAAGAGAAAATGTTTTGAAAGTGAAGATCCAGGACACTTGAAACCAAATTGCCTAAAACTTCAAAATGACAACAATCAACAAGTAAACAAACCTAAAGGGTGTGCACCTGTGTTGACCACCAAGGAAGCTCATAATGCTCTAGATGTGAATACTAGTACATATCTTGTCAATAATATATATGCATGAGTATTATTTGAGTTCAGTGTCAATAAAAGTTTAGTATTAAATACCTTTGGGCCCTATTTGAACCAAGAATCACAGAGTTTTTCCTATGTGACCCAACGAAGGCGAAAGTCAAACCTAATAAACTCATGAAAAAGCTCGCAAACACAGTTCAGATAACTTGAAGAATATCAAGAACTAATTTTCATGTAACGTGTAATCCAAGTGCTTCATCCAGATACCTATTGTCACCCTCAAGCTGCTCCACTTCAATGTAATTATGAATAGAAGCATAAGCATCCTGATAGCCTTACACCTCAAGGTGAAGAACTGATGATACTATGAACATAGTGTTTAATTACCAATCAACATACTCAAGCTCCTTCGCGAATATTTAAAACCATAAAATGATTCTTTTTTATGAATTTGAAGTCTAAGTTGAACAACTGCAAATGTTTCATACAAAGTTTGCATCTTTATCAAAAGAAGCACCAAGAACATCATCATTTCTGCCACAAAAGAGTAGAGAAATAACATGAAATGTAAAATACCCTTTAACCGTTAGATGTAAATCGGACGGTTTATATTTCGAAATTTACTATTCCTCCTCATGGCTTTTAAATATGTATATAATTAAATCTTGCATACAAGTTATATGCTAATTGGATTGGCAGACTAGTGGTACGAATCAAAATCTCTTAAAACACCATGCAGGTTCAAACTTGAATAGGAGCAATTTAGGTGATCCCAAAATAAAATACTGTTATTAAAGAAAATATTAACAAGTTATATATATAGTGCGTGCTAATTATTCTTTAGTTCATTGAATTTTGATCTCATTTAGCTTTCCAGCTTATATTTCGAACCATTGAAACAATTTAGCTAATTATGCTCATTAGAAGATACGTCGGGAACAAAATTTTCAATTAGACATTTCTAAATGATTAATAATTAATAATTTGAACATCATAGGTATAGTGGATTCGCAAATCTTGAAGCACGGTCATTGATTGTTTAATCCTTGCTAATTTTGTTATTGTAGATAACATAAAATAACAATAATCATATTATATAGTTTTGGCATCTTCTTTTGTCACATCCCGGCGGAAGCGTGAAATGCTTAGGTGTGACCTATTTGCTCAGAACTCATTGATATACAATTTTTACCAAGTATCACATAAACATATCATATTTCACAATAAAACACAATAAATATATATTATCACATAACATAACAAGTTTATTAATATAGGAGTTAGGATTACATCAATTCATGATAGTCAAAATTTAAACTAACATAATCCTATTACATTAAAATCCTAACAGCAACATCTTCAGAGACGATGGAAGTGTGCATCCACCGAAACACTAAGATCATACAAGTTCACTGTCAGGTTTACACAAACTTTCCCCACAACCTCTCCCCAGCCATTATAAACATCAAAGGAGAACATTAAGCTGTTAGTCATGGTGAATTCCTGAAAAAGCATACCCAAAACAGTCAACATAAAGTTGGTGAGCTTCACAGGTTTATTAAACATGTAACATTGATGCATTATATACAACCAAACCTTACATAGCAATCAGATCATTCATATCTGTCATAACACATTTCATAAATCAGATAATATAGCATCACAACACTCATCCCATTGGTGCAGAAAATATTTTTCCTAAGTAGCGCTACCAATATTATCTAACGGTTCCACATCCGAATTAATGGTTGTAACATAAATTTCAGAAAATAATGCATCAATTAGTATACTTTTTCCCCAAAACTTTATAAAAGAAAAATGGGCCATGAAACTCACCTTTACTCCAAATGGTAACCTATAAACAAGAAAAATATTTATAGTTTAGAAAATGTATTTTTCTTTAACATTTTTAGTACCTCAGATTGAAGAATTTATTTCATAAGTTAGATTTTTTTATAAATTCCGAAATTTTCACAGTAGATGTATCTTAATATTAGATAAATTATACTAAATTTCATATTTAAATTATTTTCAGGCTAAGTCTTATCATTTTTACATTATTAAAATAATTCTTTAGAAATACCTTCGGGCCTCTAAAATTAGTCAAATTTTGTCAGAATAATAATTATAATTCGTATAGTTTCTCAAAATTTTCTCATGTTTTAAATCATAGCAGAGTCATTTTTCATAATTTTTCCTATTTTACTTTTATTTGCTAAAAACATCAGAACATGCTCAAAAATTCTAATTTTTACACAGATTGCTCTATTTCTATTCTTATATTTTCTACAAATTTCTCATAATTTATTTCATAATTTAGGTATTTTTCCCGATTTTTAGTTGACAAAATAGTTAAAAATTCATATTTCAGATAAAATTTTGAGTTAGGTCACGAGATTTTTCCAGTGGATTCTATAATTTGTAATAGTCAGTATATAATTTTTTCCATACATTTACTAGGGTCGGTTCTTCTGATATAATTTTTCCCTTTATATTTTTAAATATTGTATATAAATTAACTTATTTATAGGAATGGTACCAAATTTTGCAGAGTTCTATTTCCTAATATTCTAAATATATTTTTAATGTTTGTTCCCACAATCACAGTTATTTAATATGCAGAATTGACTTAACAAATTATAACTAGATTTTAACCCTTTTGTTGATAATTTCTTGCTATAAATTTGATTTTTAAGATTTGTTTTATTTTTTTTCCCAGATTCTTAAAACCTTTCTTTTTGTTCTGAAAAATAGTTTTGATTTTGTATATGTTTTTGTAAGAACTTGATTGTTTTAATCAAAAGGGTTAATCACATGTGTTTTATTTAACACATGTTTGATTTCCATAATGTGACACCCGGTGTTTCAGGTTACTTTCCAACTAACACACACATTATTTCCCAAACATGCATGCATGCATTTAGTACGTAGCATTGAAACACGAAAATCATGATGAGATATCCATGAACCTTCACGTAAGATAATCCGAAGAATTTCTAGACCACACGAACCCATTCCAGAACGGTAGTGGTAAATAATAATAGTAATATTACATAAGTAATAGATTAAAATGAATGCATATATATATATATATATATATATATATATATATATATATATATATATATACCCATCAAAACAATAAATAAAGCAATAGTAGAAAAAAAAATCTAACCAATTGGTACTTAACGGAGAACCACCGACCTGAATCGAGATCTATTTTATTGACCCATGGGCCATCAATTTTGACTTTGTGGTTGTTCTAATTGGATGAGAATTAGAGTTGCATGTTATCTTCACAAACTAACTCCCGAGAAAACGGTAGGCATGAGAACCGACGTCAAAAAAAAACAAATCGTGATATATACTTTCAATTCCCTCGTTCATCAGATTTCCCTTGAAAACTTTCGATCGCACAAGCTGCCAGTTATCACTTCCGTTTCTGCTCCAATCGACCACCACCGCACCACACCATCACCGTTAAAGCAGCCCCTTTCCCGGCAGTCACTACCGGCAACCGCGCATTCGAAGTCACATCCGATTGCAACCGCGAGTTGTTTGGTAACCGAAGTCATCTCCGACAGCGTCGCTCGGCAGTCGAAGGAAATCATTCGGTAGGCTTTACACTTCATCAGATCCTTGTTTTCGATTCTTTGCAGTTTCGGGTTCGTTTCGGTTAATTGTGTGTTTCTTTACAATGTGTCTCTCTTGCCATGTATATAACAACGAAGGATTAATTCATATTATGCATGAATGAAAATTATGGACATGTATTATGTTGCTGTGATTGTAGATAAATCAGAGTGCAACTTTCGGTGCTTGGGTTTGAATGATATGCATGTGTTAGTCGCATGGGTTTGGTTGTGTGTATGTATATAACTATGTGTACTTCCCGTTCATGTGCGGTATGATCACCAAATATATATGTATGTGTTTTTTGCGTTTATATATTTATATATACATGCGATGTTATGTGTGTGCGTGAGTGTAGAGATATGTGTGAATTTTAGTGTGTGTTATATTGTTTGTAAGGGGATGACCGTGTATGTGCAGGTGTGTGTATTGCATATATGAATGCATGTGTGTGTGTTTTCTTCATATATGAATGCATGTGTGTATTTAATGGGTGATGTGGCTTTGGTTGTAGTGATAACCAAAGTGAGGCAGTATGCATGTATGTATTTTGTCTTATTTGTATGGGCAATGTTGTGTGTATATCAATTATATTGCAAGTTGTGTGTGTGTTTTTGTGTTACCGCATGAGAATCTATGGTTGTTAATGTATGATTAATTGTGTAGTGACATGAGATCCACATATTATGTAGTGCCATGAGTTCTTATATTTTATATATAGGTAGGGTATGAGTTTATTACCTTATGGGTTTGTTACGTATGAGTACTATAGTAATTTGTGGTGATTGTGATTGCGTGTGCAACCGAACCAAGAACGCGAAACTGTACGATCACATTATTCATATTTTATTTTAATTGAATATTAAATGTACATTTAGGTTAATCGGAAAACCATATCTTTTGTGGTTTCAATTGCTTGTTGCTCTAAACTCGAGGTGAGTCTTCACGGCCCCTATTTTACTTTCTTTCCTTTTTGGGGGAGAAAACATGCAAACGTATTTACAAAATGGTTTTAGTATTATAGATATAGCCTGTTACGTTAGTGCAAACATTCTTGAAAAGTCCTTACATTCTCGAACCGTTAGTAATGTGTAGCGAGGTAATTCTGAGTAGTACTACTGGGTTTGACAAACCCCGCCCGGGCTAGTCGCGCTAGCTTGATTGGAGGTCAAACGGGTGCGTTATTGACCTAACATTTGTCACTGTTTGGGTTAGACGTGACGGGAAGGCAACAAACATACAAACAGTCAGCTTCGGTTTGAAACGCTAACTAACTTGTTTATAGGCTAGCTACCTATCGATATGCTTTAATTACTTTACCATTCGAACAGTTACAAACATTTTTATCTGTCATTAAACCTGTGAACTCACCAACTTTATGTTGACACACTTTAGCATGTTTTCTCAGGTAACAGGAACGCTTAAGCTTATGATACACGATTAAGGAACGCACTCAGGACATGCATCATCAAACATATTTACTTGCATTGAACATTTTGTTTTGACTTAGTACTTATAACTTTCAGTATTGTTTACATTTCGTTATTCGCTTCCGCACTGTTATTCATTTTAGTTTTATGCTTCCGCACTGATGTTTATTTCTTTTATGCTACTCTGATTTAAGTCAAACGTTTATTTTTAAATTCATTTAGTGTCGTTTGATATGACCGTGTCTGAGATCCTGGTTTGTCACACGCCTCGCGGTAAAACCCCACACGTGGAATTTGAGGGTGTGACAGATTGGTATCAGAGCCACTGGTTATAGAGAACTAGGATTGCATTTGCATCTAGACTATAGCCTTAGACACAACACTAGCATGGCACAAACACTATTACTTGTTTATGACTCTTGGACGTACATTTCATGGCATACTCGCGTTATGTTACAGGATGTCCACATCATCATCATCTGAACCATCGATGTCGCCTATATCACCCTCGAATAGTAGAGAGACCGAGGATTCCGCTTGTCTGCCTTCGACATCTATACCTGTTTCTTCACCCCCAAAGTCTAAGAGACGCCGACTTGAGCCTACCGTTGCCACTACGGGGCACGGGGAGCCCTTAAATTCCCATGACTCACCTAATACCCACGATTGGGACTGGTTACCAGGATTGATTGCCCGATGGATTAGGGAGGAGAATGAGCCCTACCCTCCTACTCCTTTCACACCTGCTTCTACTCCTATCCTACCATATATTCCACACCCGCCCGAACAATCATTCGCCGCATTTGTATCTGCGATGAAACGTGAGGTACGCTATATGCATCAGACAACCGGAAGGGTTAAAACCCTGTCAGAGGATCAGGCTCGGACATATAGACGCGTAGAACTTCAGAAAAAAAGCCTTGAATCCACTGACAAGTGCCATAATAGACTCGTTAAGGAATTCAAACAACTAGTGGCCCGTGTTAACACTTTAGAAGCTAAAGCCGTTGAATCCGAGCAGCAACGCGTTCAAGCAGCAGTGACAATTGCGGAACTAGAGGCACAGGTCGAAGCTCTTGTTGCACAACAAGAAGAAGAGGAGCCCGAAGAGGAACCTGAGGAAGACCCCGAAGAGGTTCCAGAAGATGACGAAGAAGATGCAGTATCAGTTATCTCTTCAGCTAGTGATGACACTTAAGCATTTCATTTCATTTCCTTAACCTAGGTGGGAAGGGTTGTTCCCATCCAACTGATATATTTTGAATTTTGATCGTTTGATTTGAATACATTGTACTTCTTACAATTTATTTTCATCGAAGATTTATTATTTGATTATTGGTTGTTGTGGTTTTGTGAAATGCATGATTATTTACATTGTACATTATGATGATTATATATTATATATTTTCTCATGTTCGTGTATTGTGAATGCGAAGAATCATGTCTGGAAGAAGAGCTGGACGTCCGAGCGGACGAGGAAACATCAACATGACTCAAGCTTAGTTAGATGCCATTATCAATGAGCGTGTTGCTGACGCGCTTGCAGCATATGAACAGACCCGAAATCAGAACCAGAATAACCAGAACCAAAATCAAGGAGGTAACCTTGAGCCTAACGGACCCATTGGTTTTTCCCTATGATAACTTATTATCGAATTCTAAATTTTTGTACATCGTCATGATCATTTGATTCAGGCCAAGCAGTCTGTACATTCAAGACGTTTATGGATTGTAAGCCTCACTCTTTCAGTGGTTCTGAGGGTGCTGTCACACTACTTCGTTGGTTGGAGAAACTTGAGTCGGTTTTTCGCCATGTGCAACTGTCCTGTTGGAAACCGTGTCAAGTATGCCTCTGGCACATTGGAAGGAGCAGCATTAACTTGGTGGAACTCACAAGTCCAGACATTAGGACTTGAGGCGGCTAATAATCTACCATGGGATGACTTCAAGACTTTAATGAAAGATGAGTACTGCCCGAGGAATGAAGTCCAGAAGCTGGAAAGTGAATTCTGGAATCTTAAAATGGTTGGCTCCAACATTGAGGAATATACGACTCGTTCGCACGAGTTGGCTGCCTTATGTCCTCAGATGGTAGACCCAGACTACAAAAGGATAGAGAGGTATATTGATGGGTTAGCTCTTCAGATTCAAGCTAGTGTCATAGCTGCAGACCCTGAGACTATTCAGCATCCTATCCGGCTAGCTCACAGGCTCACTGATCAGGCAGTGGCGCAGGGCACTCTGCCTAAACGTAGTACTACATCTGGTTCATCTGACTATAAAAGAAAATGGGATAATACCACCAGCAAGTCCTCAAACTCGAACAACACCCAGCAACAACAAGTCAGAAAGTTTGACTCCTCCAGAAGCTTCACCAACAATAATCAGAACAACAACAACAATGGTCAGGGAGCAAGTAACTATGTGGGCAAGTATCCAAAGTGCAACAAATGTAACTTTCATCATCATGGCCAGTGTGATCGTTTTCGTTGTCAAAGGTGTGGAAGAATGGGCCATGCTGCTAAAGACTGTAGGGGTGAACTGATGACCAGGCAACAACCTTATCAACAACAACAGGGTGAAGTGACTAGAGGCTGTTTTGAGTGTGGTAAAGAGGGTCACTATAGGAAGGATTGCCCAAAACTGAAGAATGGAAACAGGGGGAATAATGGAAACAATAACTATGGGAATGGCGCTAAAGGTCGAGCTTTCGTGATTGGGTCTAGTGAGGCAAGGAATGATCAAAACGTAGTTACCGGTACGTTTCCTCTAAACGACTGTTTTGCTTCTGTATTATTTGATACCGGTGCTGATAGGAGTTTTATCTCTGCCAAGTTTAGCAAACTTCTAGATGTAACGTCAACCGAAATAGAACCGAGTTACACCGTAGAACTAGCTGAGGGTAAAATGATTGAGGCAACACATATTATCAAAGGATGTAAACTAGAACTATCAGGACACAAGTTAGATATAGACCTCATGCCTGTTACACTTGGTAGTTTTGATGTGGTAGTCGGCATGGACTGGTTATCTAAGAACCAAGCTGAGATTATCTGTCGGGAAAAGGTCGTTCGTGTACCACTTCCTAGTGGTGAAGTCTTATATGTTCAGGGCGAGAAAGATGGTGTAGTCTCTGGCATCATATCGTACATGAAAGCCCAGAAATGCTTACGTAAAGGCCATACCGCT
Organism: Flaveria ramosissima; assembly: GCA_025215565.1. NCBI lineage: Eukaryota > Viridiplantae > Streptophyta > Magnoliopsida > Asterales > Asteraceae > Flaveria > Flaveria ramosissima. Next base: position 19,313,633 of record CM046043.1, on the reverse strand, counting down.
ATTTTAGCTATGATCACAGAAAAGACTATCGAAGAAAAGAAGATCGAGGATATCCCTATTGTTCGTGACTTTCCTGAGGTTTTCCCTGAAGACTTACCTGGTCTTCCACCGCATCGTCAGGTCGAGTTCCAGATTGATTTGACGCCTGGAGCCACACCTATTGCAAGAGCACCGTATAGACTAGCTCCAAAAGAACTGGAAGAATTGTCTACTCCACTACAAGAACTCTTGGATAAAGGGTTTATCATACCTGGCTCATCACCATGGGGAGCCCCAGTCCTGTTTGTCAAGAAAAAGGATGGGACACTTCGCATGTGTATCGATTACCGTGAGCTGAACAAAGTGACGATTAAGAATCGTTATCCTCTTCCCCGTATTGACGATTTGTTTGACCAACTTCAAGGATCGAGCTTCTATTCCAAGATAGATTTGAGATCAGGATATCATCAACTGAGAGTCCGAGAGGAGGACATATCAAAGACAGCATTCAGAACTCGTTACGGTCACTACGAGTTTTTGGTTATGCCTTTTGGGTTGACCAATGCACCAGCGGTGTTCATGGATCTTATGAACCGAGTGTGCAAACCCTACCTGGACAAGTTTGTCATCGTTTTTATCGATGATATCTTGATATATTCAAAGAACAAGGAGGAGCATGAGGAACATCTTCGATTGATTTTGGAATTACTTAAACAAGAGAAACTGTATGCCAAGTTTTCGAAGTGTGACTTCTGGATTCGGGAAGTCCAATTCTTGGGCCATGTGGTCAATGAGAAGGGCATACATGTTGATCCGGCAAAAATAGAAGCCATCAGGAACTGGGCTACGCCTAAGACTCCAACTGAGGTACGGCAGTTTCTTGGGTTGGCTGGGTACTACCGACGGTTCATTGAAGGATTTTCGAAGGTCGCTCAACCACTTACATCATTAACACATAAAGGCACAGTGTACAGTTGGGGTGACAAGCAGGAGTCAGCTTTTCAATTCCTAAAACAAAAGCTTTGTACGGCACCGATACTATCCCTACCTGAGGGAACAGATGATTTTGTGGTATATTGTGATGCATCTATCCAAGGTCTTGGTTGTGTGCTAATGCAACGCGAGAAGGTCATCGCATATGCCTCCCGTCAGCTAAAAGTTCATGAGAAAAACTACACGACTCACGACTTAGAGTTGGGAGCCGTTGTGTTCGCACTCAAGATATGGAGACATTACTTGTACGGTACCAAGTGCACCATTTATACCGATCACAAGAGTCTTCAACATATTTTTGAGCAGAAGGAGTTGAATATGAGACAACGTCGCTGGGTAGAGTTGTTGAATGACTATGATTGTGCGATCAAGTATCATCCGGGTAAGGCTAATGTAGTAGCTGATGCCTTAAGTCGAAAGGAGATACCTAAGCCAAAGCGAGTTCAAGCATTGCAACTCACCATTCACACTGGATTACCCGACCAAATACGTAATGCACAACTTGAAGCTTTGAAAGACGAGAACCTGAAAGCTGAATCACTAAGAGGCATGGAGAAACAACTAGAAACCAAATCGGACGGTATCCGCTACTTTATGGACCGAATATGGGTTCCTTTGTATGGAGACCTACGAGAGCTGGTAATGGACGAAGCTCACAAGTCACGGTATTCTATTCATCCGGGTTCAGACAAGATGTATCACGATCTAAAAGTCCTTTACTGGTGGCCAAACATGAAAGCGGACATTGCTACTTACGTAAGCAAATGCTTAACCTGTTCTAAGGTTAAGGTGGAGTATCAACGACCGTCTGGTTTACTACAACAACCAGAAATTCCAGTATGGAAGTGGGAGCAGATATCTATAGACTTTATCACAAAACTGCCACGAACACCCAGCGGATGCGATACCATTTGGGTAATTGTAGATCGATTGACGAAATCCGCACACTTCTTACCAATCAGAGAGACTGATAGAATGGAGAAGTTAACACATATTTACCTCAGAGAAATAGTCTCTCGGCACGGTGTGCCAATTTCTATCATCTCCGATCGTGACGCTCGATTTGCTTCACATTTTTGGCAATCATTACAACGAGCATTGGGTACACGGCTAGACATGAGTACTGCATATCATCCCCAAACGGATGGCCAGAGTGAGCGTACAATCCAGACTTTGGAAAACATGTTACGCGCTTGCGTGATTGATTTCGGCAGTAGTTGGGAAACTCACTTACCGTTGGTTGAGTTTTCTTATAATAACAGTTATCACACGTCGATCAAAGCTGCTCCATTCGAGGCATTGTATTGGCGTAAGTGCCGATCACCTATTTGTTGGGCGGAAGTTGGAGAAAGTCAACTTAGCGGTCCTGAACTTGTGCACGAGACAACTGAGAAGATCGTACAAATCCGTAACCGCATGGCAGCAGCACGTGACCGACAGAAGAGTTATGCTGACAAACGTCGCCGACCGTTGGAATTTCAAATTGGTGACAAGGTACTTTTGAAAGTGTCACCTTGGAAGGGTGTGATTCGTTTCAGGAAACGTGGAAAACTAAGCCCTAGATACGTGGGACCGTTTGAGATTGTCAAATGGGTTGGCCCCGTAGCCTATCAGCTGGACCTACCCGAAGAACTCAGAGGAGTACACGATGTGTTCCATGTTTCAAACCTGAGGAAATGCCTTGCAGACGAGACTCTCGTCGTTCCGTTAGACGAGATACATGTGGATGAACAACTGCATTTCATAGAGGAACCGGTGGAAGTTATGGACCGAGAGGTCAAAACTCTTAAACATAGTCGTATTCCTATCGTCAAAGTCCGTTGGAACTCAAAGCGTGGACCAGAGTTTACCTGGGAACGTGGGGATCAGATGAAGAAGAAGTACCCACAACTGTTCAACGATCAGACATCTACTTCTGAAGGTATCATTCTTACGATATCTTTTTTTTCAATTTCGAGACGAAATTCCCTTCAACAAGGGGATGATGTCGCAACTCTCGCGAAACCTCACATTTCTTTGTTTATTTCTTTGATTTGGGTTCCTACGCAAGCTTCTGAATCACTCTTACATAGTTGTTGTTAAACCTTACGTTCTGCATTAACTTGACGTTCTAATTTTCGGGACGAAATTCCTTCAACAAGGGGATGATGTGACACCCGGTGTTTCAGGTTACTTTCCAACTAACACACACATTATTTCCCAAACATGCACGCATGCATTTAGTACGTAGCATTGAAACACGAAAATCATGATGAGATATCCATGAACCTTCACGTAAGATAATCCGAGGAATTTCTAGACCACACGAACCCATTCCAGAACGGTAGTGGTAAATAATAATAGTAATATTACATAAGTAATAGATTAAAATGAATGCATATATATATATATATATATATATATATATATATATATATATATATATATACCCATCAAAACAATAAATAAAGCAATAGTAGAAAAAAAAATCTAACCAATTGGTACTTAACGGAGAACCACCGACCTGAATCGAGATCTATTTTATTGACCCATGGGCCATCAATTTTGACTTTGTGGTTGTTCTAATTGGATGAGAATTAGAGTTGCATGTTATCTTCACAAACTAACTCCCGAGAAAACGGTAGGCATGAGAACCGACGTCAAAAAAAAACAAATCGTGATATATACTTTCAATTCCCTCGTTCATCAGATTTCCCTTGAAAACTTTCGATCGCACAAGCTGCCAGTTATCACTTCCGTTTCTGCTCCAATCGACCACCACCGCACCACACCATCCCGTTAAAGCAGCCCCTTTCCCGGCAGTCACTACCGGCAACCGCGCATTCGAAGTCACATCCGATTGCAACCGCGAGTTGTTTGGTAACCGAAGTCATCTCCGACAGCGTCGCTCGGCAGTCGAAGGAAATCATTCGGTAGGCTTTACACTTCATCAGATCCTTGTTTTCGATTCTTTGCAGTTTCGGGTTCGTTTCGGTTGATTGTGTGTTTCTTTACAATGTGTCTCTCTTGCCATGTATATAACAACGAAGGATTAATTCATATTATGCATGAATGAAAATTATGGACATGTATTATGTTGTTGTGATTGTAGATAAATCAGAGTGCAACTTTCGGTGCTTGGGTTTGAATGCTATGCATGTGTTAGTCGCATGGGTTTGGTTGTGTGTATGTATATAACTATGTGTACTTCCCGTTCATGTGCGGTATGATCACCAAATATATATGTATGTGTTTTCTGCGTTTATATATTTATATATACATGCGATGTTATGTGTGTGCGTGAGTGTAGAGATATGTGTGAATTTTAGTGTGTGTTAAATTGTTTGTATGGGGATGACCGTGTATGTGCAGGTGTGTGTATTGCATATATGAATGCATGTGTGTGTGTTTTCTTCATATATGAATGCATGTGTGTATTTAATGGGTGATGTGGCTTTGGTTGTAGTGATAACCAAAGTGAGGCAGTATGCATGTATGTATTTTGTCTTATTTGTATGGGCAATGTTGTGTGTATATCAATTATATTGCAAGTTGTGTGTGTGTTTTTGTGTTACCGCATGAGAATCTATGGTTGTTAATGTATGATTAATTGTGTAGTGACATGAGATCCACATATTATGTAGTGCCATGAGTTCTTATATTTTATATATAGGTAGGGTATGAGTTTATTACCTTATGGGTTTGTTACGTATGAGTACTATAGTAATTTGTGGTGATTGTGATTGCGTGTGCAACCGAACCAAGAACGCGAAACTGTACGATCACATTATTCATATTTTATATTAATTGAATATTAAATGTACATTTAGGTTAATCGGAAAACCATATCTTTTGTGGTTTCAATTGCTTGTTGCTCTAAACTCGAGGTGAGTCTTCACGGCCCCTATTTTACTTTCTTTCCTTTTTGGGGGAGAAAACATGCAAACGTATTTACAAAATGGTTTTAGTATTATTGATATCGTCTGTTACGTTAGTGCAAACATTCTTGAAAAGTCCTTACATTCTCGAACCGTTAGTAATGTGTAGCGAGGTAATTCTGAGTAGTACTACTGGGTTTGACAAACCCCGCCCGGGCTAGTCGCGCTAGCTTGATTGGAGGTCAAACGGGTGCGTTATTGACCTAACATTTGTCACTGTCTGGGTTAGACGTGACGGGAAGGCAACAAACATACAAACAGTCAGCTTCGGTTTGAAACGCTAACTAACTTGTTTATAGGCTAGCTACCTATCGATATGCTTTAATTACTTTACCATTCGAACAGTTACAAACATTTTTATCTGTCATTAAACCTGTGAACTCACCAACTTTATGTTGACACACTTTAGCATGTTTTCTCAGGTAACAGGAACGCTTAAGCTTATGATGCACGATTAAGGAACGCACTCAGGACATGCATCATCAAACATATTTACTTGCATTGAACATTTTGTTTTGACTTAGTACTTATAACTTTCAGTATTGTTTACATTTCGTTATTCGCTTCCGCACTGTTATTCATTTTAGTTTTATGCTTCCGCACTGATGTTTATTTCTTTTATGCTACTCTGATTTAAGTCAAACGTTTATTTTTAAATTCATTTAGTGTCGTTTGATATGACCGTGTCTGAGATCCTGGTTTGTCACACGCCTCGCGGTAAAACCCCGCACGTGGAATTTGAGGGTGTGACACATAATCTTAATCAAGTAGGGTTTTAGGGTTTAGAACCTTGATTTTGACAGAAGGAGAGTGTGAGAAGAAGGTGAGGATGGCCTAAGCTTGCTTGGTTTTGGTGTTCTTGACAATCTTTCGGGAGGTGATGCTTCCACGAGGCTTGGATGTTGCTGCCTTGTATCCGAGAGTGTGTGACCGAGTGAAGTTGATGATGGTATTTGGTTGGAGAGGTGGTGACCGAGAGGGTTGAGGGAGTGGTTTGTGGCTTACGGTGGTGGTGTTCGGGAGTGGTGACCGAGGGATAGTGGTTTTGCTTTAGAAAGGTGGTGAACATGCAAGTCCTCGGCCGAGTGTTGATATAGGGAGATTCCTCATGATTACCACTAGTCCTAGGAGGTGAGGTGTACCTTGTAGCCTTGCTTAGTCATGGTTATGTGGCGGTGCATCTAGAAGAACCAAGAGGTGTGGCGGTGGGTTGTCCAAGTTGTGATCCAACCGAGTCTTGCAAAGGGAGGTGGAGTCGGTTGCCATTAAGGAGTTTCATCATTGCTCCTAGGGTGCTAGGCTCTTAAGGTGGCAACATTCTAGCTTGGTGAGTTGGCTAGGTGTCCCGAAAGAGGTGTGAGTCATCACACAAGATTGTTCTAATCGGTGCTTAAGGGTATTAACAAACCGGTTTTGTTACCTTTAATGGATGCTTGGTTTGAGGTTTATGTGTAATGGTTTGTTTTGATGTCAAATCTCTCTTGATGTTAACTTATGTTTATGATGTTTGGTTGGGTTGTATTTGGTTTGTTTATTTTTGTATTGTTGATGTATTGTAGTTTTGTATCAAGAAATCATGTTTAAGAATACATGCATACGTACTTCTTGTATATGCATGCAAGCATGCAATGAACAATACTTATATTCATGTGATGTGCATATGTTTCTTAGCAAAAGATGGTACATGCACACGTAAAAGGGTGTGTATGCATGCGGCCATGCATACGTATACATATATATATAAGCAAACAACATACTTGTGTAAACAAAATGAAAGCATGCATACGTATATGTATGTATATACATATATATATATAGGTTAGCCTAGGTGTAGTTTAAAATAATTAAATGAACTAGTGAATAAAATCTCTATGTCTAGGGTTGTCACATCTTTTTCAGTGGATATGTATAATATAGAGTCACATGCATGAATTAAGTCCATGATCTTGTCTATAAAAGAGGAGCAATAAGCACCTCCAGTAATCATCAAAACCACTTCTTTGTCAACCCACGAAGAAATAGACACGGTGTGATATTGCTTCGGCTCATGCACTTTAACGTCTATATACGTTTTGGAAGAACGATGAGCCGAACCAATATCACTCTTGTATGTTTCTTTGAAAATGGATCATGAGGGCGCACCAGAGGGCAACACTCCTAGAGTAAGTAGGCATGTGTATGCTAAGTTGGAGACTATTATATAACCTTGTTACATAGATGTTTTTTTTTTCTGTGTGATTTAAATATACAAGCTCCATCAATAAATGTTTGATAATTGAATAAACACGTTAAGTATGCTACCAGACTCAACGAATGCAGGTGTAACGTCGTTGGTGACTATCGTGAGTCGAAACTTCAGGCCTTTTATTTGAATTGGTTCCTAGAAATCTCTTTCATCTTCTCATAATTTATTCAATCTGTTTTTCTTGGAGATTATTTGGAGTCAATTTGGTTTTCTCCCAAAAACGATGTGAGCTTAATGGATTTAGAAGAAGCTGCATACAAAGAAAACATTTAAGCTATGAATAATTTATTAGCCGTCGTTCAGGTTGTTTAAGGACACTAAAAGTCGAGGCTTCTTTGATCACTTTCATTTAATCCAATTTGAAAATATAGAATGGTTATAGTTCTTACGGTGTCCATCAAGTCGGTTTTCCAGTTGTTCACTCTATTCTAATTTGAAAATTTAACTAATTTCAAATTCAAAATATGAAAAGTTTGGGTTGATTGAAGTAACTTTATTAGAAGAAAAAATAATAAATAAATATAAAAATTTGATTCAACTACCTTAAAAAGTTTGTGTATATTTGAGAAATTAGAATAAGAAAATTATATTATTTTTTAAGAATTCAACGAGACAAAATTGCCTTTTTTTGGTGTTATATAGCGTAATTATTCTTTACACGCATGACTACAATTGTTGAGTTTTAAATCAAATTCCTCCATTACTATTGAATCGATTTAATGTTTTCATTCGTTAATTTTTTTTTAAACTGCATCTTTAAAAGATAGTATGTTATTATCTTTAATTTAACTATTGTATTGTTATAGTTTTTAATTAAAAAAATTAACATATTATGTTATTTGTTGCATCACAAGGACACTCCTCTAGTGTGTGTATATTTGTGCAGGGGACTAAGAAAAAACTCATCCTTTGTACGAAAACGGGAAATCTATTCCCCTAGTTTCCTTTAAACATTAATAAACTTTTCATACTTTAATTTCTTAATAAAATGACACTACAAATTAATAATTATTTTATATCTAAATTAAGTATTATATTCAATATTAAAAAGCATAAAAATTAACATGTTCATATACTACATACATGTAGTTTCATCATAGAGTGAATCATATACATGTTTGTAATCACAATTTACACACATGTTTACACTGCGTAAGTTACAATTTAAATGTATAAATTTATCATCTGTAAATTATATTTTACACATACTATTATATGTATAAAAGTATTATTTCCATAATAAAAAATATTAATTTGGTTTGATCTTGACTGGTTTTATAAGTTTACATAAGGTTTGCATAATTTCTATTGGTTTGTAACTAATATCTACCCAAAAATTGTGCTAGACGAGTCAACCCAAACACAACAAGAAAATTCGTTGATTGACACGAACGCGATCCGATTGACCTGAATTTTTCACATGTTAATACTTAAAATTACAATATTATAATAATAAATACAAATGAATATAAAGCAGTTATATTTTTGCTAAGAAATCTTATGTCAATTTTTATTTTTAGTTTAAAAATTTGGGAATAAAACAGAAAAAAAAATTTAATTTATGACACAAAAGATATATAAAAAATCAAAATAAATAATAAATAGGTTAAACAGGTCAGTAAACCTAAACCCACGAATTTCATATTAATCACGTTGAACTCGAACCCAACCCATCTAGCTAATAAGGTTCGTAGATTCGACCTGAACTTGACCCGAACCCATTTATAGTAAACCTAAACCCACGAATTTTGTGATAGGTTGGTGTCGTGTTTTCGGGTTGTGTCAAAAACTCACACTCATACCAGTTTGTGCCTTTACCCTTCTTGGTTTCTTCAAATTTTGGTTTCTTTTTTATTATTCTCTTCTCTTATTTGACCAAATATTCTTTAATTCTCTAAGTAAACTAGGTGAATCCCACTTCTTGTGTTGCGCGACTCATCAATATTATTCTTTAGCTGTGAGAATTGTCAAAGTTAACTCATATTAGGCTTAGAATAGGTAAGCCGCAATGGCCGCAACCTAGGAATGTTGCCACGCTAAACAATGGATACTTTTTTGTATCATCAATCACGACATTGATGTCATGTAAATCAACATACTACGATTACACTACATGTAGATAACTGAAGGAAAGGAACACTAATGTACAATAATGAGCTACCCAAAAGAACCAGCAGCATATCATCCAGACATAAGCTCAAAATCACGACATGCCTCACATGAGCAATAATTCATCAGTAATAACAAACCACACCATTTCTTGTATGTCTCAAACGGACTCATGCTCAAAATCACCGACCTGACTGCGTGTCTATAACAACCCATCATCATTTACTTGCCACAAACCATCAAGCACTATAGCCACCATAGAACCAAATGATAACCTCAATAACGTAAAGCTACCCACCGTGACAACTTCAATTAGGTCTCAGCTGGCCATACACACATCATCATCTAATACATCCAAGCTAATTAGTACCAGGTAAGAAACCCAACAACGTCTAAGATTAATGGTAGCTCAACATCATTAACAAATCAATAAACTAAAATAGCATAAGTGCTAATCAGAAGGGCACCAATAGATGGGTTCAACAAGAAAAAGCCCACATGATCTCATATAAAAATCATAATCTCAGTAACCAAACTTAAAAACCCTTAAATCTCAAATAAACACTAAAATAAAATAAAAATCCCATGTTTTACAAAGAACATTAACATAAAAAGGAATATTATTTCCAGCCAAATAACCAAGAACCTACGCTTAATGTTCACGTATTAGATGAAAATTAACCCACTATTACAGACCCGACAACCACAAAAAAAGACAAAAAACCATGATAGAGATATATAAAAAAAGATAGAGGAGAGTTTAAAGTGCAAGTGCCATCAGGGAAGAACTCCACCACCGATGGCTCCCAACAACACCTCAGACCCTCTCTCCAACCGTGGAGCTTCTGCCACCATTAGATAGAACCAGCGACAACGAAAACCATCACAACCAACAAGATAATGAACTGGCATGATGAGGTCATTATAAGCGGGTGCGCTGCGTACTTGTAAACCATATAAAATAGACAGGAGTACATCATTGTGCTATTCAAGCACTTCCGTGGGAAAAGTTCGCTGCCGCCGGCTCCCTACAACACCTAAAACACTATGACTGGCGTCAGCGGTGACAACGATGGTCGGAAAGGCCGCAAAATCTAAGTCTCTATCTCTTTAAATCCGCTCTTGCAAATACCAATTACTGTGGGGTTCAACATCACCATGGGGGATGTCCACTCAAGACAACTCCGAGCAACACATGAAACAGTCTGACCAGTGGCTGTGCTGCCATTAGACAGCGCCAGTCACAAAAATGATCGGAAAGACCAAATAAAACCTAAGCCTCTCTCTCTAACTTTCTCTTACAAACATCAACCCCTCTCTCCCTCTCTAAAAATGTAGATGGGAAAGACAAAGAGCCTATCTAATAATGCAATTATATGGATGTGTTATGCACTTGTACATCACGTGCAATAACCATAGGTATATATCTATTCATTCAGTTCAACAATTAATATAGTTTAATGAGTTTTATAACGTTGAATAATTTAATATTTTAATGAATAACAATATTCTTAAAATTTTATATTTTAATTCTAGGGTTTTAATTTTTTATTATTTAAGTACATTGTTTTATTATTTAACTAATTTATTTTAATACTCAAGAAAATAGATTTTTGAATGCCAGATATATGTAGATCACAGTATTACATAATAAAATAATAACTAAAATGTACAAGTGACATCATTACATTCCTCCTCACTAAAATTTTGAAATGCCTATTGTTCAATTGTTTTAATTCATTTTCATGTTCTTACCCTTCATCTTTCTAACTAATAAAGAGTAACTATTTTTATGTTTCTCTCTTTTATCAATGATTACGTTAATTACGTATAATATTATTTTATTTGTTTGTATTAAAAATAGTTTTTTGATAGATTAAAAAAAGATCTTTTTACTAATGTTATTTTTAAAGAAGCATATTTTTATTAATAAATAATTTTTTTCTAAAACATAAATCATTTTTAAAAATACAAAATATTTTAGACTTGGTGTTTCCAATAGTAATTTTTAGAGTATAAACCCCTCGCTTTTCAGTGGAGGAGTATAACTATGCCAAGTAACACCAAATTCCTATCACCGTCAGCGACCACTAACACCGTAAGAGTTCGCAATAAAAAATAATAATAATAAAATCGAAAGAAAAGTAGACGTAAAAACATTGAACCAACACGCAAAACGTAAAACATTAAAAACAATAACTAAGTTGATCTTTGACCCGCACATTGCCACAGGTCTGTTAAATGGAAAGACTAGACATATTTAACCACACATATATGTTACGGCGTGTTAACTCTCAAAATTTAGACAGAAATGTTAAATGAAAAAATAACTATTAAAGATAAAAAATATGGAGGAGATAAATTAAAAGTGAAAAATTATACGGGTTATAGTAAAATATGTAAAAGTATTGGGTTTAAAATACAAAATTAAGAGGAAAAACAAGCATGTACAACCTTCAATACTTATTGCACAACAATTAATGCAACTTTATGTTTATAATTAGTAATATTTAAATTACACATAGATTTCAACTTTTATCCCTAGAATTGAAAAATTACAGGTTTAGCCTAAGGTTTGAAAAAGAATAACACATTTTATCCATGGGTCAAATGACTATTAAATTATTTCATTAAGTAACTGAAAATTGACCACTTTACTCTTCATACCCCAAGTATTACCTTCCTGACTACATCGGTATTTAAATCTACATACAACACATAAACCAATAACATGCACACGTAATACTGGTTATCATTAAGAAAATACCTGATGGCACGCAACTACTCAGATTGACATCCCATTCTCTTTCCATCCTATTCTCAATTTAAGTTAAGGTTTATTTTGAAAATTTACTCATTTCACTTAAACTTTGGCTCTGATACCAACTTGTAAGGCCCCGTTCCCGGGACGCTTACAGCTGGTCGATCATCGCACATAAAAGAGATATTTTCATCATCTTACATAAAAACGTTATAGCGGAAACATTTAAACAAAATATTCCATTTCATAATAAAGGATTTTGCAAAATAATACATCGTTATCAAGTTACAAAATACATGTTGTATTACATCACAAAATCATTATAAAAATGGATGCCATCCAAAAAAGCTGAGTAGCCGCCCCATGCCATCCTCAGCAATCATTACCTGCCAACTGGAAACACATAAAAGTCAGTGTTGCTGAGTGAGTTCTAATTTTATAATAAAGCATACTTTTCTTTCGTTAAACCGTACTTTACTTTCATGCGATCATACATCATACGTACACATAGATAATATCATTATTATCTTCATCATTCATTCATTAACTTCCATTCGTTCGTACGTTCTTACTTCCATTCATTCGTTCATCATTACATCTTTTCTTTCCATTAAAACCATGAACTTTACCCTTCAGTTTCCTGAAACTGGGCCTAAGCCTATCATAGACCTTCCATTACGGTACATAGCACCTCTGGCCTCAGTACCTAAGATAAAGTTCAGGTGTACCATTATCATGTGCTATGCCTTTCAGTTTCCTGGTACTGGGCCTAAGCCTATCATAGACCTTCCATTACGGTGCACAACACCTCTGGCCACATTACCTAAGGCAAGCAACAATGGTTCCATACAAATGGTCAATCACAAAGAAAGACCCCGATGTGCATCCTCCCGGGGTAGCGAACCCACACACCCTTGGGCTAACACCTTACAAAGGGGCGTGTCCTGACATACAATGCTTGTAAGACTTTCATTACATTCATCATTCATTAATGCATACATTCATCGAGTTCCTCGTTTCATTATCTTCCACCTTACGTTACATAATACTTTCATTTCATTCGTTAACAATCATTGTAAAGCCAAGGGAAAATAATCATACAATAAAAGGAACATCATCATACACAATCATCATCATCATACAGGGCAACATCAAGCATACATAACATACATCATGCATAATCATGCAACATCATGCCCAACATAACCTCTAAGGCCTCAACAGTCGTCTTACATGAACTTACAGGAATCTTCCACGTCAAATCTTACATCTGCACTTTCCCTCGAAAGTCAGTCAATAAACTACGTTCTCCTCGGGCTCACAAGCCCTACTTGGGCGTATGGGCACCCTTCAGTCGCATGGCCTCCTAGGCGACTGAACATCATGCGAATGGACATCAGGCGAATGGACTCTATGCGAATGGACCTATGCGGATGGACACCTATGCGTATGGACTCTCAATCGCATGACCTTCATGCGTATGGCCTTCAGTCACATGACTTCAGCCGCATGGGCTTCAGTCGCATACCCTTCGTACGAATGGACCTCAGTCGCATGGCCTCCAGGCGGATGGACCTCAGTCGCATAACCTTCAATCGCATACCTTACAAGCGCATGAACTTCAGTCGTATGACTTCTATGCGTATGGACCTCAGTCACATGGCAATCGTGCGCATGGACCTCAGTCGCACGCCAGTCGGCCGTATGGCCTCCAGTCGCACCCCATTCGGTCGCCTAGCCCTAGCTAATGCAGAATACAGCTCACTCCCGAACCCAATCTGCCATTTTCGGCCTCCAAGCTCTCATAAACCCATTCTAAACTCAAATCAACTATCCAAAACCTTAAGAAAGCATACCACAACACCATTCAAACACACGCAAGCCCGGAAACAAACTCCAAATGCGTCACACACAAACACATACACACGAGTCAAACACACACTTTCAAAAACGGGTTTTAGATGTGTTCCAGCCCCAAAATCGTTTGAAAACATGTAAAAGAGGGGTCCTAGAACTCACACAAAAGACCACAACGAGAAGAGCTTCGAATCAACACGCTACATTTTAACTTTCACACTCGAATCCACACGAACCAAGCTTTGAGACCACTTTTCTCCCTTTCTTCTCCCTTTGGCCGATTGAGTGGTGAAATGGGGGAGGGAAATGGTTGCAAATCCCCTTTTATTTCCCTCATTCATCCAAACTTTTTCCCGTTTTGGCAGGTTTGATCTCTCGGCTTTGGGCTTTATTTCTTTTCTTTCTTTTCCGTCTTTCCTCAACTTCAAAGGAAATAACCGGGCGTTACATAAGAACTTTATAAAATGCCACTTTGACCCCCTTAAGTTTCTAAAGTTCCGAGTTTACCCCTATTCAATATAAATTCAAGTCTGATTACATTTAGACGTAATTAGAAATGACTCGGGTCCAATATAAAATGTTTCCAAACTTAACTCTATGCACTTTAAGACGAAATACGTTTCGACATACGTCTATGTTTTGACGTCATATTTGTTCACAAAATTAGTTGGGTAAAATATAAAACGTTTTCGTACTTATTTTTATGTACGCTTTGAGTAGGACAACGTTCTAACATTGGTTTATTTGGAAACGCGTTGGGTGAGTATTATATGTTTTCATTTACTATACGTTTGGATGTAAATTTAGTTCGGAAACGGTTGGAGCAATTGTAAGTCTATGTTTCGACAATAAATTTTTTTAAAAAATAGTCAAGTCAAATATTAAACGTTTTTATTTAACCGTATAAATTCGGGTTACTCTACGTATTAAATGTTTTTTTAAACCAAGTGACAAATTTCGAAATCCACTGCAGTTTTCAGTTTCTTCACGCTCCCTGTAATCTCTCGTCTTCCGTTGTTCTCGGTTTCTCCGGTCACATTTCTTCTTCTCCACTCAAACAATTAGGGTTTCAACACACAATGTTCGATTGGCAACACTACACTCAATCAATACTCTTCGCCTTCATCTTCTCATTCCTTCTAGCAAAGCTTTTCTCAATCATCTTCTCCTTTCGCGACCAAAATCTCCGCATCACCCGTGCTGATCCCGATGAACACGAATCTTACGAATCATCGCAAAATCAAGCGTCAGGAGCGGAGGATCCTAGGGATTTCAGCACTAGCGACGAAAAGCAACCGTTGATTGCTGGAGAAAAGGATAACGTTTACGGTGACGATGAGGATAGCGATGATGATTGGGAGGGTGTGGAGAGTACGGAGTTAGATGAGGCGTTTAGTGCCGCGACGGCGTTCGTGGCGGCGACGGCGGCTGATCGGTCGTCGCAGAAGGTTTCTAGTGATTTGCAGTTGCAGCTTTATGGGTTGTATAAAATTGCCACTGAGGGGCCTTGTAGTGTTCCTCAGCCTTCTGCTCTTAAGATGACTGCTCGAGCTAAATGGTAAATTTCTTCTGTATTCGTTATAGTTGCAGAATTGCAGTCATTCTGATGGTCTTATTGCTGTATGACCACTGATACCAGTATGCAATTAGTGGATTTTAACATTTTTAGGACAATTACTCATTTCATGCTTGATTTGTTGCTGTGTAACATTTATGGTGCTTACTTGATTGCAAATTATGTATTTAGTGTTTCTTGATAAGTAGGGTTTATTGTTAAGCAGGGTTTATTGTACAAAACTTGATATATTCTCACCTTTTTCTATTGTATTCAACTTATATGTACGTTTTACCATTGTACGTAGTATACTTACAAATTTGTGGGATTGTGTGTAAAATATTTGCACCGACATGCAACATACTTTGAATTTTCGTACACTTAATGTGATGTTACATATGATTTGGAGATGTATGCATGTTACATACAGTTATAAAAAGTAAAGTAAGTTGTATACACTGGAATAAAGGTGGACGTATGTTACATATTCATGTAATTATACCTACTAACAATGTTTAACTCGATCCATGAACTTCTATATCCAAACCGGTTTTAATGTCTTAACATGTGTGCTTAGATAAATGTAGCAACACTGACACGGATCTCTTATTCACAATGCTGTGTAGAGCATTAAATCTATGTAAATTCCCAACTGTAAAAACCTTTTAGCCGATGTTATCATTTTGATACCATTGTCCCCAGTGTGCATGAATTGATTTTGAATATGCGTACACAAGTAATTTGTTTGTTAACCTAAACAAAATGTTGAGAATATATTTTTGACCACTGAAGTGTCTCAGGAATCTTCCACCATGCAATTCTTTGTTTATATCAGATGGACATATGCAGCTTCTTATTGATCATATTCTTTGTTTATATATCTGGTGTGTGCTATAGGAATGCATGGCAGAAACTAGGTGCAATGCCTCCGGAGGAAGCAATGCAAAAGTATATTGAGATTATTACACAGTTATACCCCACTTGGGCTGCTGGTTCAACTTCTGTATGATGATTCTCTCTCTCTTTCTATTCTCAAAATGTTTCAGTTTCATTATCATTGAAGTTGCAAAATGGGCCGGTCGGACGGGTGTGTAGCGGTCAAAACAAGTTAAACAAGTAATCTGGTGCAGGTTGAAATGGATCAGGTTGACACAGAGTTTTGAACTTTTTATGAATGATTAGTGTGTCAAAAATGACTTAAGTAATATGATATTTAAGTAATAATATCCTTTTCTTCTGAATAAAGTGATCTAGGGGGTTTTATTCATCTAAATACGCTTTGATGAGTTTCACCCTGTTTGACCCACTTCTTTTTTTTTTCTTTTTTTTTTTTTTGTACCCTTTAATTCATTAAAGATATAACTTTGCTCGAATCATAAGTAATGGGAGATAATTTGCACACAACCAAAATTGTCCATGCTTTACCAAAAGTTTGGAACTTGCTTAACTTTATAACTGAGGACAAAAGGATGAACGGGTGAAATTAGTAATGTTCAAATCTATTGGTGGTGTATGGACACTTTTTGTGGTGTGCAAATCACCTCCCACACCACATCTTACTTTGTCACCAAACTTTACGCTGTTCCTTGATTCAATAATCCACAGAAGAAAAGAGGTGAAGATGCTGATGAACGATCAAGTAAAGAGAACAGACCAATGGGACCTGTTTTCAGCTCTTTTATCCATGAAGAGGAGTCTGGCGAGTTGTAAGGTTCTTTAAACTTTTTATGTTTGAGATTACTGCTACGGAAAGCTTTTTGGTTATGTTGCTGTTACATGTTATCTGCAGTCTTTATGTTGGTGAGTAGTATATGGATATGTGAGATGTTAAAATAGGAAATTAAAGTACTTAACTGATTTTAAGTTGGCTGCTCTGTATGTTATATGGAGTGAGTTTAATCGATGCTTGTAGATATGGCAAGATGAGCTGATTAGGTAACGGGCCGAAACAGGTTGGGGTCGAAATGAATTTTTCCTAGTGCAGGTCATAATTTTCTGAGCTGGGTTGATCCACAAATGCTTTTTGATCCCTTTTTATAAATAAATAATATGTGGTTATGATCAAAAATACGAAACCATCATAATAATAATAACCTAAATCTTTGAATAAAATAATTTTAGGAGGTTGTATGCATTAAAAATTGGGGCATGGGCAACTTTAACCCACATAACTCACTTGACATGTCTCCTTTAAACTTTTTTTTGCTTGACCCATTAGAAACGTTAGTAGGGATCCAAACAGAACAACAATTGGTTGTCATGTGGAATCCTTGTCTCCTTTTATATATTATATTATCTGTCTGCTGTTTAGTAAATATTGTCGTAAGGCTTTTCCATACTTTTTATTGAACAACCTTGATTGTCTGAAGTGTGGATGTAAAAGCTGATAAAAGATGTGGGTTTTATGTTAATTTCTAGTATTAGGTTGTGAAATGGGCAGGTCAGGCTGGTGGAGTAACGGGTCCAAATAGGTTGGTTGAACTGAGTCCTTTTTCAGTATAAGCCTGGGTAGGTTGGCCCATGTGCATTTTTTGTCTGTTTTTATTTTTTACTTTATAAATAGTTAATGCATTATATATGACTACAAAGACAATACTGTTACGTTTTAATCTTTATATCTTTCAATAAAACGGTTCAGTAGGTTGTTTCACTAGAATAAACTTTGGGTGACTTCCTCTTTGACCCATTTGAGCTTCTTTCCCCAAAATATTTTACGCTACTCGTATGAGCATGGTTGTAAAAATCGCTAGGCGCTAGTCGGGCGATGGGGTACCGCCTAGGGATTAATTGGGATTAGTCTGGAGTAATCAGGATCAATCGGATTGGAATTTTATATGTAATTTATATGTATATCTATGTATATGTATACATATATATAATTAAATTTTAAAAAATTCAAACATTAACATATTTTGACCAATCATAACCAAAATTTGTCTGCTTTTGACAAAACAATTTTGATTGATTTTGAAAGAAATCTGACCAATTTTGACTGATTTTGACCGATTTTTGACCAATTTTGACCAATTAGGTCCGATTTTTTCTGACTAGGACGATTACTGATTAACCCTCCGATTATGTGAAATCGCCAAGGTTGGAGGCCGATTTCCGATTAATCCCCGATTAACCGCCGACTAGGACCGATTTTTACAACACTGCGTATGAGATAAAATCAACCAAATTGACCCATTTATCACTAAACTGGTCGGACATGCAACTTTTAGTCGGTATCACTGATTATGTGCCATGGGTCCTGTCAGCTCGTTCTTTTGAGTTGCATGAATTTATTTTTGTAACATACTCTGAATTTTGTTAACTCTTGTTTTTATTTCTGCATTTATGAAGTATATAAATTTTACTAGAATGGATCATGAACACCACTGATGGTAATTGTTTACACTAGGATTATTTCAAATTTCATGCAAGAGTTGTTAATAACTTATGTTGTTTGGCTGACACATTTTTTCTCAGAAAATTAGATGCTATACATGGCTTTGCAAGAGAAGGTGATACAGAGAACTTGATCAAGTGTGTTGAGGCTGGCATTCCTGTGGATATAAAGGGTATATTACATTCTTATTTCTTTAAGCCACACAATCAACTTTATTTGTCTTTTTTCATCTTATTTTTGTTCTATTTGGGGGTGGTGGTGCCTTAAACTTCGAAATACATCATATTGGAAGGGATCTAGAAACATGTTTTCCGTTAGCCATACAATAAAGTGAGAAATGCGTTGATAAAATAAATCAGCTCATTTCGAAACTTGTTTTCCTTGATTTACGCGACGCTGTGTAGCGTGAGGTTATGAGCATGGGGGAGTAATGCATGCTCATACCTTCATATACATTTCTTTAAGATATTCAAAAATTCTGTTTTTACATTCACACTATTGTCTAAAAATGCAGATAGTGAGGGCCGAACCCCTCTGCATTGGGCTGTTGATCGTGGCCATATGGAAACTGCAGAATTGCTTTTGAGCAGGAATGCTGATGTGAACTTGAAGGTAATCTTAATGTCAATCATTTACCAATTGCTAATAGAGTTTGAAACATCTATAGCTCTATTGTTTACTTGAAAATGAGTCGGTTTGGGTTATTTCCAAGTCCAGATGGTCGAATGGATCAATTCATGTAGTTAGCTAAAAATGAAATCGGTCAAACTGTTTGACAGTAGTCCCCCCAAAGTGTTGATTGAGTACTTTCAACCTCTTAAATTTATGTACAAACAAATTTAATTTTTATGTTAATAATATAGTTTTTGTAATCATAATCTATACATTAATTATTTATAAGATTTAAAAAGAGTTGGACAAAAACTTTTGGGTGGTCATCCCAACCTTACCTTGTTGAAAGTTACCCATTTTGACCCATTATCCAACCTGCCCAATCTGCCCTTTCTCATTTGGTATCATCAGTTTGAAACTTAGAACACCACATTGATTAAAAGTTGTGCTTTGTAATGTATAGCATCTTCTGTCATTTACTCTGATGATAATAGATTTAAACGATTGGGTAGCAATTGCTTGATTTACATATTCGTTTCATTTTGTGAGCCCTACCTCTTTTTTCATCTAACAAAGAAGAGATGTGCAAATTGAATTCAATACCTTTTTTAAGCTATAGAGGTCAACTCTTGTGTTTTGTTACCGCTAACGGGTCAGAAGGTTAAAAAAAATGAAAAAGGATATTAACATATCAAATGTGTTGAAAGTTACCCAAGGTCCATATTGAATGCATAAAGCCTCTTCTGAAGAGTCTACATCATGGTCTTATAAGAAGTCAGATTGTAATTGAAACAATGTGATTTTGTGATCATATTCGACACACTGTGTATAAAAACGTTAAGGTTCTAATCAACACCCTGCACAAAAGTCCACATGTTTGACGTGTTACCTAATCTGATCATATTCACTTGTATCATAGCATGAACTCATATCTTTGTTGATATTATGATATGTAGGATAACGAGGGCCAGACACCATTGCATTACGCTGCTGTTTGTGAGAGAGAAAGCATAGCCGAGCTGCTTGTGAAGAAAAATGCGGCAACAGATATAAAAGACGACGATGGAAACTACCCTTTCGATCTTTGTGATTCAAAATGGCCATGGATTCAACCCCAGGCACCCTCTCTTGATCGATAAACTTTTTGTTTGAATTCCTTTTGTAAGAAAATCCACAGCTCCCTTTTCAGTTATGAATTGCTTTCAGTTTTTGTACGTCTTATGGTTGAGCTTATTGAACCTTAAAAAAACTGCCAAGTTTATAAGTTCATTTAAACTTAGATGCTATAACATATAAACAGTATTACTATAAACAGTATAAGCTTATCGATTATTTAAAAGTTTTAATTAACTTGGACTTAATAGACAGGTTTTGTCCAAACATCTCCTAGATCACAAGATCTTATCTTGTTTTTTATTGTTAACTTTTGGGTCATAAATAAATTTTTTATATAATCAAACTTGTCTAATTCTGATCAATTTACTTAAGTTATTGGGAATTTGGGTTGTTTTTTCATCTTCAAGTTGAAATATAGCACTGAACATTGTTTGCTCTCCAAGGTTTATCTTACATCAATGCACTTCATATTTCTCTTGTTCGCTTGAAAACGTATTGCCATCCAACTAGAGAAGAAGAGAAAAGAGATCCTAAAAATCCCTTTTTAGAACTGGTTTGCAACCAAAAGCAAACATACTGTCCTGACCAAAAGCAGCAGATGTGCACAAACCATTTGGTCAAAACTGGTTTGGCTCGGATCAACGGAAGTGAAAACATTATCAGGGTCGTAAATGAAAATAGGATAACGGGGTCAAACCGGTTGGTTTTCAAGGAGGAAAATCAAAACCTAAGTGAAACCGGGTTGGACTGGATTGGGATTGGATTGAGTGAAATTGGTACAAAAGAATTGGTAAGTTTTTATTTTTCATTTTGAAAATTCATAAAATGAAAATTGCACTACATACTTAAGCATTACTCTACTATTAATATATATGGGATATGAATAGTGTTTTTTTAGGTTTTTTCAAATTAACACATTACTTTTTTTTAGTTGTTTCCTTTTAGTTTTGATTATTTGAATTTAACCACATATGTTTTATATAGTTTCACATTTAACAATAACTTTTGTTTTTTTTTTTTCCACTAAAGTTTTAGATTTTAGAGTTTGGTCATCTAACTATTTACGTTGAAGTTTTACTTTCCTGAGTTTTGTCACTAAAGTTTAGTAATTTTATAGTTTTTCTGTAGATTCGTTTTGATTTGTTTTTTTTATTATTTACTACGACGACTAAAGTTTATGATCTTAGAGTTTGGCCACTGATTCGTTTTTGTGGCTTGAGCCACTAAATTTTAAGATCTTAAAGTTTGATGCCTAAACTACTAATAGTGAGTTTTTTTTTTTGTTTTTTTTTTTAATTTTTTTTTTGAGTTTACCCATTAAAGGGGTTGTTTGGTAGCCTTGTAATGGTTATTAAGAGGCTACATCTTAATGGTTTATAACATCTGAATGGTTAATAGGTAATCTTAATGTTGAATTGTTAAAAAGTTAAATTTTAATGGTACCTCTTAACCATTTAGCATTAGGGTTACCTATTAATCATTAAAAAGCTATAAACCATTAAAAGGTAGCCTATTAATGATCATTAAGAGGCTACCAAACAGCCCCAAATATTATAAAATCAAAGTTTGATGATAAAACTATAAAAATACTAAACTTCAGTGGATAAACTCAACCAAAAAAAAATCTATGGGTAGTTTAGGGTTCAAACTCTTAGATCCTAAAATTTAGTGGCTAAGCCATAAAAACGAATCAGTGGCCAAACTTTAAGATCATAAACTCTAGTCGTCATAGTTAAAAAAAAACAAAAACATAACAAAACAAAACAAAACGAATCGGCAGGCAAACTGTAAAATTACTAAACTTTAGTGACAAAACTCAGGAAAGTAAAACTTCAACGTAAATAGTTAGGCGATCAGACTCTAAAATCTAAAACTTTAACGGAAAAGTCAAAAAAACAAAAAGTTAATGTTAAATGTGAAAATATTTAAAACATATGTGGCTAAATTCAAAAAATCAAAACTAAAAAGGAATCAATTAAAAAAAGAAAAGTAATGTGTTAATTTTATAGTTGCATCACAACATTTTGTTTTGTGGTTCCGACGAGTTAGCCGACAACGATCAAAGTAAAGTAGCCTTGCGTGTGAAAAAATAACCGGACCCCACCGCGTAGCGCGAGGAACAAAACCCAGTTAAACGGAAAAACATATCTTATCTTGATGAGATCTTCATCATCGTTTGGTGTTGAGACGTTGTCAATGTTGTTGTGTGGATTTTTTTCGTGAGCAAGTTCTTGCATGTTAAGTGAGATTTATAATCCCGATGCTATTTTATAATCGTGTTTTTACCCTCATAAGTTCGCATTAACCATGAAGCATGTCATATCAAGCTAGCAAATCAGATCGGTTTTCGTGGAACCTGTTACACTCTCGTTGGTTTATAAACTGGTTTTGGATGTTAAACAACCATTAATGCTAACATGTAATTAAACTATAAATATAAAAGACTGTCAAAAATATATTAGTTAATTATACAAATAATAATGCTAACATGTAATTAAACTAACTATATAAATTATAAAATCAAATAAAAATAAATTAAAATACCTTCGTACATGGGTGACGCCAGAAAGTAATCGTTCAGAAGACAAGTGTTAGACTTTAGGCACCACACAATCCCAGCTAATTCAAACGCGTCTTGTAAAACGACGCTGCTAAGAACTATCAACATGGTGACATATGAACTTCACGCTAGCTTATATTGTACACATGAAGGTTCCTCACCCTCACATGAGTCGGTTGAAGAGGATGACCATGATGATGAGAATAACAAATCCAGTATCTTTTATAAAGTTGTAGAGAGAGATATATGAAATGTTGTACAATAGAAGGTGTGAAATATTGGGTCATATGAATTTCTATTAATAGCGTTAAATTGAATTTTTTTTTTCAAATTTGGGTCACTATAGCTTTTGTGACGGCTATATCTCACACTCATCCACGTCAAAACCATTGTTAGCCCAGTCATGACAAGTTTTCCAAGCCCCATATTATGAAGGTGTGCCGTAGTGTTCACCACGCCTCACAGTCAGGTGACAATCCACGCTGGTCCTATCAAGGCATTACAGATGTACTTACGAGTTAAATTTTTTTATATTATTAATATTTAAATTACATAATATGAAAAAACCAACTTGAGAAATAATTGACTTCCAATGGTTTTGAGTTTGGCCATATATGTTTAATGTTTTTTGCATTTGCCCCCCCCCCCCCACATGTGTTTAAGCAGGAAAGATAGGGAGTGTCCATCCTATTTACATCGGTTTTTTTGTAGTGAGAGAAACTCCCTTGCATTTAACCACCCTCTTCCCCATTCGCCACTGTCGCCTGCACCATCACAACCATGTAAGGAACCATCGAGCGGTTTCAGTGATTGCTTTGCCATCGATTCTTCTACGTGACGTTGCCGCATTGGGGCGGTAAGGAGCGATGAGACCCATCGGGCCACGGTGGTCGCCGCTCAAATCTGTCGAGGTTGGGACTGACGGATCTGAGAGAGAGGAGCTCTTCGTTTGGTGTTGCCGATGACGGCGGTGACGGTGGCCGCTTCGGCTTGGCTGCCGCCTGCATGCCTCCCGTGCGACCGTTTTTCGGTTCATCGATGTTCGGTGCTCCGGATACAACAGAGGCGGTCGCTGCTCCGGCTTGGCTGTTGTCTCCTGTGGTTGACGGTTCCGGTTGTAGAGTGTAAATCAGTGGATGCTATTGTTTGTGGTGTCGACAACGTCGGCGGCGATGGCCGCCGTCTCTTCATCTGCCATGTCGCTGGCGTTAGGATTTGATCGGTGATTATATGTCGGTTGTTTGTGCTTCAGTTTGGTTGTTTTGTGCTCCAAATTGGTTGTCACCCTGTTGGCAATGCATGTCTGCTCCTTTAGTGCCGGTTATGATGATGAGAAAAACATCATCCGAGTCTTATTGTTGGTTTCGTGTTCTCCGGTGATTTCATGTTATTATTTCTGCTTTCCTTCGATTGATTGATTAGTTGTTTCTTCTATTGTCGATGAAGACGGGCTGTTGCTAGAGGTCAGCAAATCAGGTTTCTTTTTTTTTGCCAAACCGAACCGGTTTATAAACCGGATCAGTTTTTTTTTACTTGGTGGGAAAACCGGTTTGGCCTAAACCGGTTTCGGTCCCAAAACACCCAACCATATCCCAACAGATTTAGGCCCAAACCAATTAGGTTTGATTTTATTTTTAATTTTTAAATAAAATACATAAATAACATAAAAATCTTTGTAATTTTTTTAAATTGTAAATGAAATACATAAAAACCATAAATGAAATACATAAAAAAACATACGTTTAATTATGCTAAATTACTTAAACTTTTTTTGCCAAACGTCTAAATGAAATACATAAAAAAGATTACAAAACAACTAAGATTCTATGCCGCTTGAGTCTTGAGAATTGAGATGGTTTTAATTCTTCGCCCCCCCAACCCAAGATATTAAGAAGATAATCATCATATGTCGCTTCATCACTGGTCATTCTGGGTGTTAATCCACCGTCTACTTCGTCTTCATATATTTCGGCTTCATATTGCAATTCTCCTTCAAGTGAGAATTTGTGTTGTATTCCTTCAGCTGCATCCAAATAATTCTTCAAGCAAATAGACATTTCAACTGCTTCGGGTGTGAGTCGGGTTCTTCGTATTGATATAATCTTGCCACTAACAGAAAAAGCAGATTCTGAAGCTACCGTGGAAGCTTGGACGGTTAGTAAATCTCGGGGCAAGGTGGATAGGATGGGAAATTGATCTTCCTTACCTTTCCAGTAGCCAACAAGTCAATATTTTAAAAATCTTGTGGAGTCATGGTGGATAAAAAGTTTGTTCCACCATACCTCCCGAATTCACTACTTGGAGTGTTACCACGTTGACGTTTATTACATTCATCTCTTAAAGTATCATACAAAGCAAACATTGAATCACTTGAACCTTTGTCATGTGCCGCATGCCTCATAGACTCATGTATGTTTGATGTTTCATCATATTTTGCTAAATAAACATAAATTTTTTTTGCCTAAATATACGTTAAAATTGGCTTTTACACTTTGACCATAATATGGATTTTCTTCTTTTAAATCCAAATTAAAAGTAATTTTATCAAGTAAAGTTTCAACCCCCGACGTATTTAAGCAAGGTTTAAGGCAGCGACACATGTAATAACCGGAGAAAATTCTTTAAAATATTTTTTAAGTTTTCTTTCATTGATAGTATCATATCCGAATAAGGTCTATCCCAAAATGACACCTCATTTAATTTTGAAATCATTGAATAAATTTGGTGAAGTACTAATAGACTCGTTGGATAATGATCTCCAGAAAAACAAGTAGTTGTGGTTTTAAAAACATATAGCATTTTGGTTATTTCTTCAATAACAACCCAACTTGATGGATGGTAAGTTGAAGCCTTTCTACAACTCACCAAAGTATAATGAAAGGTTATTAAACTTTCTTTTTGCTCAGTAGTCTTTTCAAACATGTTACAAGTCGAATTACATCTTGTAGGTACGTCCTAATTCGGACCTAAACATTTGATATTTATGTCTTTACAAAACTTGCGACACCTATTATATCTTTGGTTACTGTTAAAAATATCACGTAACATTCTTTTAAAACCATCTTTTATTGTTTCAATAGTTTTTAAATCATCTTGAACACTAAATTTATGATGTGCGCAACACATCAACTATGAAAAAACACACTGTCACAAATTAGTTTATATTTTAATTTTAGATGTTCTATCACAAGCGTATTATTTGACGTGTTATCAAAAGATATTGACAGGATTTTGTTTTCCAGTTTATATGTTTTAATAACTTTGTCAATAAGATAAAAAAATATTTTGATCGATTTGAGGAAATCAAACAATTCAAACGAAATGTACGTTTTATCATTTGCCACGAATCGGTTTTAACCCAATGGGAGGTGACACAAATGTACGAGTCCGGTGAACCATGAGGAGTCGACCAAACGTCACTAATTAAGTTAACACCGGTTTGTAAATTTTCAAAATAAAAAAATTAATTTATTTTTAGCTTTTTTCCATATTTTTAAGCAATCTCTTCTAAGTGTAGCATGACTTACGTGTGTGTCGCGGTTGGAGAGTTCGTTGAATTAGCCGAGTCAAACATTCATTGTCAAAGTGCTTGAATGGTAAGCTTTCTGCGATGACAAATTGCGTCATTTGCTCTCAAACCATATCAACATTGTAAGCCCATAAATTACCGTCGTTTGTTATCGAAATTTGACCTCGAGACGGTTCTCATTTCAAAGCTTTGCAATATTTTAATTGAATGTGATTTTTCAAAGTAGAATTCACATCATTTGAAAAAAAAATTGAAACAATTTGCAACGAGCCTTATTTGGACCCGTTGACATTTCACACAAATCATAGTTGCACCAAATCTCCGGGTTTCTATTAGTAGGGATAACTTGAACAACTACACTTTGAGAAGATGCATCACAACCAACCGAAGATTGAGCACTAGAAGAAGACATTCTGTTGTGAAGAGAAAGTGAGCATTTTTGAGTTTTTAAAGCGTAGAGAGAGTTTTTGATTGTTGTGATTTAATCAAAACGCTCGCAACTTATTTATAGTAGTGTAGGGGGGTTAAATGGTGAAAGAATGCCAAAAAAAGGCTATATGAAGGCTCCCAACGGCTATATAACAACTATATTTTTAAAAATGCAAAACCGGTTTGGAACCTACCGGTTTGTGCACCCCATCTCCTGAACCGGTTTAGGCGCGGCGGGCCGGTTTGGAACCGAACTGGTTTGGGCCAAACCGGTTTCGAAGCCCAAAAAACCGGTTTTCGTTGGAAACCCAAACCGGTTTTTTTGCCCACGTCGCTGGTGTTCATCTGAGACTACTGTTGTTTTCGTTTTAGGGTTGTGATGATATTGATGAAGTGGTATCGGTCGCTTTGGCGAGGCTACCGTTAACGGTCAGTAGTCGCACCAGAACATCCCTTCTGAGCTTAACAGTTATCTTATGCGCCCATCGCGCTCGATGTATAAACTGTTATCATTATCATAATATTAAAAGAAAAGTGCTTGTGTTTTACAACCATCGTTTTCATAGTGCTACTGCTTCCACTACTTTATTGCTGCTTTTCCATCAATCACCAAATTTAGAAACATTTTTGCTTTTATAGCAGTGAATAAAAATGTAATTTTGAATTTCGATAAGTAAACATCTCTTTATAAGAACTTTTTAGTCACATTTTTTTTTGTTTGAATAAAAATTATGAAAAAACTTCGTAAACCTTAGACCCGGAGTTTAAATCTGTAACCTCTCAGAATTTAAAGAAAACAGAGATCTACTAAGGAGTGTTATTTTTAAATAATAAAAGAACAAAAGGAATAAATATTTAGAATGTGATATGTATATCTAGATTCTATTTTTTTTAATAAGATAAATATTATGTTATCAAGTTTTAAGAAGATACATGAAGTGATACCAAAGTATACTTATATTGATAAAGAAAACAAAAAAAATAAAAAATAAATATTAGCGTTTGTGGCGTGCAAAACAGAAACGATGAGGTATGTGGTTGACGTGTCTCCCTCGTGGTAGAGAATGGCTACATCCACGACGCTATTATGCCTTTAATATGATGCATACCTACCAAACAGTAAGCAACACTATGCACAAAATGCCAACTTCCCCTCACCATCAAACAAGAATAAAAAAGAGTCCAAAAGTCAAAAATTGATGGGTACCAAGGTGACCAAATGCAAGCATGAGCTAATGATAGTGTGACCATAAAAGCAGGTTTTGACCTAATTAAAGGCACAATATGATAGCCATGCAAAGGGATATAGTAGCTACTACCAAGTGTCCACATGCATTCTATAGTGCATTGTTGCTTACATTGATGTAACATAAATTAGTAAAGTTGACTTCACAATTGTGGCCTCATCTTTTATATATTGCTACATGCACTATTGCACTCATCATCATATCAGTGTTAGCTATTGGGTTGGTATCATCTCATTAAAGCCACTATCTCTTCCCCAATATATAAGCAGCTTCACATCTCCCTTTTTGTTGCATCTTGAACCAAAAATCATCATCCATGGCTCTTTCAACCAAAACCACTATTTTTATTTCATTTCTATTGCTTGTTTACATGCTTCAAGGTCTTCATATGCTTGCATATTACTATTTGCTAGTATTGGTTTCAGCTTGTTGGTTTATAAATTAATGTTTTAACTCGTTAATCTTGTTTCTTCTTTGTGAATAGTGAATGGAAGCAGTGGTGGTGCAGATCAAGTTGATTACTCTCCTCACAAGGTAAGTCAAATGCGTATTCTCGTTGTATAGATAAAATATTTTTGCGATTTAGGTGCATATATCAATTGGTATAACTTATAAGTAAATGCATTGTTATAGAATCTACCTATATTGACATAGTGAAAAGTTAGAGTTTTCACTAGCAACCCAACATCCCTCTAACCGAAGAGACTCTATCTTGTTCTTAAACATAAGTAAACCGATGTGGAAGGATGTAAACGAATGAAACATTAACTAAACTGTACATAAAGTAGTGATGGGACTTCATTGATAAGAAAAAGGAACAAATATGAATATCATTTTCTTAAATAAAATTATATGAACATTTGTCTCAATTCTTAACTTACAGTTGTTTATATATGTGTGTTCATTTATCTTCTTTTAGCGTATAAACGAGTACATATATAAAGGAACTTTAGTTTCTTAACAAAAACCGGCTAAGAAAATATGTTCGTTTTATAATCATGTTCGTGATTCGTGGATGTTAAAGTTAATTAAAAGAAAGAACAAGAACAAATTAAGTCCCATTAATATTCGTTTGGTTCATTTAGTTCTGGCCTACTAATCCAGATTTTAACTAGGGTAACACTACTATTAGAAAATGCAATGCACATATGCATTTCCACTAAATATATATTTTTTTACAGTAGATAAAATGTTAAATTAATCGTAAAATCCTTTTATTGACCACAAAATTCAACTTTGAAAATTATTAATTAGCTACATCTCAAATTCACAATACATTAAGTATCCACGTGCACATCTAAAACGTTTTTCTAGCTTTTTCTTAAGTAAAAGTAAAAATTAATGTCCCAACCATCTTGATGACAAAATGGTATCTTCTCTAACAAAAAAGTTGTGATGATTTTAGGAGCAGAAGATGTGTGTATCTACCTCAAATTATATTTCTATGTAGTCACACATTTTAAAAACTCGAGTTGTATTCCAATTGCTTGTTTTCTCTACATGTAGGATCGGTTTAGGATACACACAAGGAAGCTTTCAATGCTCGACGCTGTGTTAGACTATGATGATGCGGGAGCCAATCCTAGGCATGATCCAAGGAGGGGAAGGGGCGGTGGCGGAGGAAGGAACCCATGACAGATCGAGTTTATAAGCTAGAGCGTGTAACGAAGGCCGATTTCATTTTCGACCGGAATACTATTATATACATATTTGTTAATGTCTTTCTTATGTATTAATATTTTGGTTGCCTTTGTGGGCACATTGACATAAAGGAGTTGATTAATAGCTCATGTATCTCTACAAGAGGGTTGTTACTGTACTTTGGCTACAAGTATGATTAAGAATAAAAAATAGTTTATTAGCTGAAGATTACTTTATTCTACAAAATTATCTTGATTTTTAAAGAAAAAACGTCATTTTATTATATTAGGTTTACTAATTGATCAGTAAGTAATCCGATTATTTCACCTAAACATGTATTATTTCAACTTCAATACTACCTACTCTTGTTCCCGAACGTTCCATAATCATTAACTCTATTAGGAGTTGCGTGATTTGTGGATAATACTATTTGGGGAATCAATCGCATACAATGGGCCATTTATACAAGGGAAACCCCCCCCCCCCCTCCCCTTGAGATTCAATAATCGTTGTGTCACAAATTAATGCAATTTAACCGTGCATAGCAGGGCACATTTAAACCCAACAATCTAGTAGTAACGGGTTAGGGGATATTATAGCACTTGGGCGGGTAAGTCTTGGTCAGACTTGATTGTGATACATTCTATAGTGCACCTTGATATTAATATTATTGTTACTATCATTGTCATTAACACTATTACTGATTATTATACCAGTCAAGAAAGGTAACGTATCTTAAACTCATGAGCTTACTAATATTATGTTGACGAATTTGGGTGTGTATTTCTAGAGAAGAATGATTAGCAGGTGGCTAATGGATAGGTGTCGCTTTAATTGGACGTTTGGAGATTTAGCCACCGCTTTATCCATCTCATCATTTATAAACAATTAGTTTAATATGTTTTATTTGGACATTTAATGTTTTGGATATTTATTATTGATGTAATGCCACCTAGACAATTGCCTCAGGTGATGTAACGATTTAAGTTTGAATTTATTTATTTCCGCTACATTGTGATGATATCAATCGGTTACGGTCAGACCCGGTTAACGGGGTGTGACAGATTGGTATCAGAGTCAATGGTTTAAGCGAATTAGGTTCTTATCATAAGATATCTAGGCTTTAACCGCATATTAAAGACCTAAGAAAACTAAGAAATAGAGAACCCCCCCCCCCCCCCCCCCAAAAAAAAAAAGAAAAAAAAAAAGGAACAAAAGTTTGATCCGAGGGAAAGTATCATCATTTAGTTACATATTTAATATTTTGCATAATTTTCAGTTTTAATTATTTGATTTTAGTTATATATATATATATATATATATATATATATATATATATATATATATATATTATATATATATATATATAGAGATAAATATATATATATATATATTATATAGATCTATATATAATATATATATATATATATATTATATATATCTAGATATATATATACTATATATATATATATATATATATATATATATATATATATATATATATATATATATAGGGTAAGGTTATCTTGAGAACCACCCTTTTAGTGAGAACTCTAGGAAACAATATCAACCACACATTTTAGTCACATGCAAGTCACATGCCACTTCCACCTTTTTTTAAAACGTTCATAACTTTTTTTCATGACATTATTTTTTCATAAAATTTCACCATTAATTTTACTATTTTTTATCTTTCCAACGCCTACCATATTGATATATTTTTTTAAAAAAATTCGTCCACCCGTTATTTACACATGTGTAAATTAGTCATTACATATGTGTAAATTCTGTTTTACACATGTGTACTTCCAAGAATTACATATGTGTAAAATGACGTTCGTAAAAAAAAACGAGATTTTTTTTTATTTTTATAATTTTCTTTTATTTTTTTAATGGTAGAGGGAAACGAGAGAAACACTTCTGTGTTTTTACTTTTTTTATTTTTTTATTATTTTTATTTTATGATTTTTTCATTATGTTGTTGTTAATTACAATTTTGCTATTGAAAACTAGTGGTTCACATTGGTTCCTAGAGTTCTCACAAAAAAATGGAGTTCTCATTTGATCACTCCCCTATATATATACATAGATATATATATATATACATATATATATATATACATATACATAGATATATATATATATATATATAGATAATACATATATCTATATATATATTAGATATATATATATATATATAGCTATATATATATATATATATATATATATGTACTAGCTTTATTAAGGCCATGTATTACACGAGTTGAAAAAAAAGTTTATTAAATAAAATAAAAATGTATTTATTATAAATCGATATTTATAAAATATGATTGAAAATTTTCTTATAATAAATAAAATATAACTTTTATTTCAAAACAAACGTTTTAAAAAAAGTCATACTTAACAACTTTATATTATAACTCTTAATTTTAATTATTTTTTGTTTACAAAAAAATTACTTTTTAAAAGCACCAATTATAAAATATATTGTATTTTTAAAAAAGTTTGATATTTTACATTTTTTATAATTATATGAAAAATTTTTCCTTATAATTCTATGAAAAAAGGAGAGTAGGGAGACAGAGGATAAGAGAGAGAGAGAGAGAGAAGAGAAGAGAGAGGAGAGGAGAGAGAGGATAAGAGAGAGAGGGAGAGAGAGAAGAGAGAGAGAGAGAGAGAGAGGGAGAGAGAGAGAGGGAGAGAGAGAGAGAGAGAAGAGAGAGGGAGGAGAGAGCGAGAGAGAGAGAGAGAGAGGAGAGAGGGAGAGAGAGAGAGGGAGAGAGAGAGAGGGGAGAGAGAGAGAGAGAGAGAGAGAGAGGAGAGAGAGAGGAGAGAGAGAGAGAGAGAGAGAGGGAGAGGAGAGAGAGATCAGAGAGAGAGAGAGAGAGGAGAGAGAGACATAGAATGAGATATAGAGGGATCTGAGAGAGGTAGAGAGATATAGATAGAGAGATAGGGAGAGATGAGAGATAGAGAGATAGAGATAGAGAGATATCTCGAGTAGAGATAAGAGAGATCTGTAGATAGATAGAGGGAGAGGAGTAGATATATAAGATAGAGATGTATTATAGTATATGTATATATATATAGATATATATATATACATATATATCTATATATATGGGGATATATCTAATATATAGATATCTATATATATATGTAGATAGAATATATATATATAGAGATATATCTATATATATATTATATATATATTATATATATATATATATATATATATATATATATATATATAGTATAGATCAAATGAAAACCACCAATTTAATTAAAAACTATGAAAACCACTTTTAACCAATCACAAAATTTTTAAACATTTAAATTTAATTTTTAATCAAAGGGTATTTATGTAAAATTACTACATTCTTAATTTAAATATTTATCTTCAAAATTTGACATTCCATAAATTGCTCCTTTGTTTGTTTATGTTTATCAGAGATATTCGATTAAAATAATTGGGGGTGTTTGTTGATTGGAATCTTGATAGAAAAGAATCATAGGAGGTTGATGACTCAAACGACGATTAAGTGCACGAGGCATTTCCGACGATAAACCAACGAGCCATTTTTTTCGATTAATTAATAGAAGATCGTTGGCTGAAATATGAGTCAAAGTTATGTATATATATGATAGGATCAGATCAATTAGATTTGAATTTTGCAGCGGAATATAACAAAATAAGATCGAATTCAAGCAAGAAGATAATGAATATGCAAACACCCAATAACAATTATAGAGAGAGAATATTTCTGTTAAAGGAATGTTTTCATTCACGCGTAATGCTTCGGTTAGAATACAACTAGGTCAACATCCCTTATATAGAGGAATGTGACGTCTGCTGATGTCACTTGATAGTGACATCTAACAGAATTATACAAAATAACTGAAATCTTGCAAACTACTGAAATGTTCTCAATAACTGATGTGTGAGAAGTGATAATGGGACAGAGTTTAGGAATCACACTCTTGATGAATTCTATTTGTCTAAGGGAATCAAAAGACAATATAGTATTCAAAGAACTCCAGAGCAAAATGGAGTGGTGAAGAGAAAGAACAGGACCCTTATTGAAGCCGCAAGGACAATGTTGGCTGACTCATGTTTGCCACTAACCTTTTAGGCTGAAGCTGTCAACACAGCTTGCTATGTTCAGAATAGAGTATTAGTGAATCAGAGGTTGATGAAGACTCCTTATGAGCTCTTACATCATTTGGCTCCTTTGATTTCATTCTTTAGAGCATTTGGGTGTCCATGTTATATTCTTAACACAAAGAATATACTTCAGAAGTTTGAATCCAAGGTGGATGCAGGGTATTTTGTTGGGTATTCATCTAGTTGCAAGGCATACAGAGTTTTCAATTGCAGAACAAAGATTGTTGAAGAAACTTTGCATGTCAAGTTTAATGAATCACCAAAAGACAAGATTCCTCAAAACCCTGTTGAGATGTTTGACTTGGACATACTGCAATATGTTCCATCTCAGTCTCCACCTGTTGTTGTTTCTGAAGTTCCATCCTCTCCATCTGATGATACAAATGCAAGTTGTAGTGATCATCTGCCTGTTTCTACTACACTTGATGTTCCTGTAGCCTCAGCAGCTCCATCCACAACAAATGCTGATGAAATCTCTGAATCCTCTACTTCATTTAAACTGCCATCTCAGTCTAGGTTTCAAGAGTCTGAATCAACATCTGTTGCTGCTGAATCTACTACAAACACTTGCACAGATATTATTGCATATCAAGAATTGAAGAATCATCCCATGTCCCAGATCATTGGTGACATTAATGCTGGTGTTTCAACAAGAAGTCAATTGTCCAATTTCTGTCTCTATGCTCTCTTCATCAGTCAGCAAGAGCCAAAGAATTATCATGTGGCCTTAAGGGACAATGGATAGGTTGAAGTCATGCAGCTTGAGCTTCTTCAATTTCAAAAACAGCAAGTGTGGGAACTGGTTCCTCTACCCCAAGGTGAGTGTGCAATAGGCACTAAATGGGTGTTTAGGAATAAAACTGATGAAAAAGGCCAAATTGTCAAGAACAAGGCCAGACTGGTTGTACAGGGGTTTTCACAAGAAGAAGGTATTGATTATGATGAAACCTTTGCCCCTGTAGCCAGACTGGAAGCAATTAGATTGTTTTTAGCTTATGCTGCTTTTCATAACCTTAAAGTTTTTCAAATGGATGTCAAAAGTGCATTTTTATATGGTAAAATAAAAGAAGAAGTTTATGTGTGTCAACCACCAGGTTTTGAAGATCATAAATATCCTGATTGGATGTATAAGCTTGATAAGGCTCTTTATGGGTTGAAACAAGCACCCAGAGCCTGGTATGAAACATTATCTAACTTTCTTCTTCAAAATAATTTCACTAGAGGCTCCATAGATAAAACTTTGTTCATAAAGTAAGCAGGCACGCATAAGCTCCTTGTTCAAATTTATGTTGATGATATTATTTTTGCATCATCTGATCCACAGTTGTGTGATGCATTTACTAAATTGATGCACAAAAGTTTGAAATGAGTGCCATGGGAGAATTACAGTTCTTTCTGGGTTTGCAAATCAAACAAATGGCTGATGGAACTTTCATTCATCAGTCAAAATACACAAAAGATTTGTTAACCAAGTTTGATTTACAAAACTGTAAACCCTGTTCAACTCCCATGTGCAGCAACACACAACTAGATGCTGATCAAAAAGGTAAAGCAGTTGTGATGAAACTCTTTACAGATGTATGATTGGTTCCTTGATGTACCTAACAGCTTCTAGACCAGATATTATGTTTGCAACTTGTGTTGTGCTAGATTTCAGGCTGCTCCTAAGGATTCCCATATGATTGCAGTCAAGAGGATC
This sequence comes from Flaveria ramosissima, assembly GCA_025215565.1. Taxonomy (NCBI): domain Eukaryota; kingdom Viridiplantae; phylum Streptophyta; class Magnoliopsida; order Asterales; family Asteraceae; genus Flaveria; species Flaveria ramosissima. The sequence goes on along the minus strand of CM046043.1, from coordinate 19,277,828 downwards.
TTTAGATATTTGAAAGGAACTCAATCACTAGGACTTTGGTATTCCACTGGGCACTCTTGCAAATTGGTTGCTTTCTCTGATAGTGACTATGCAGGGTGTAAGTTAACCAGAAAATCAACTTCTGGTGGATGTCAATTTCTAGGCAACTGTTTGGGTTCTTGGCAGAGTAAGAAACAAACTTCAGTTGCTACATCCACAGCTGAAGCAGAGAGTATATTGCAGCTGCAAGCTGTACATCTCAGGTACTCTGGCTTCAAAATCAATTATTGGATTATGACATTACAGAGACTAAGACTCCTTTATTAATGGATAGTGCTTCAGCTCTTTGTATTGTTAAGAATCCTGTCCAGCATTCTAGGACCAAACATATTGAGATCAGACATCATTTATCAGGGATTGTTATGAAAAAGGTCTGATTGATCCAAAGTTTGTGCCTAGTGCTGATGAGCTTGCAGATATATTTACTAAGCCTTTGGATAGTGCAACTTTTCATAATCTTGTACTCAGGCTTGGTATGCTGCAACTAGAATAATTTGACAAATACTAATGCTCTTAGTCAATAAGTACTGATGAGCATTAGTATACTTTTGTCAAAAATAAGTGCTGATAAGTCATTTTATCTTCAGTAGTTTTTACAACTACTGAAGACTAAATTACTTAAAAGTACTGAAGTACTTCATTTGTTAGAAAGTACTGATGTAGTTCAAACTACTGATGTCTTTATCATAAATAAGTACTGATGACCAATGAAACATCTGAAAATCAGATGATCTAATGAGTAAGTGTTAAGGTCATTAAAACAGCTGAACACTGTGAATTGACGACAACTACTGTTTCATTTTCAAACAACTGAAGCCAAAACCAAGTCTTCAGTAGTTTTACAACTACTGCTGACCAACACCAAGTCTTCAGTTGTTTACAACATCTGAAAGTTAAAACCATGTCTTCAGTTGTTTTCTAACATTTGATGACTCACACCAAAACTTTCAGTTATTTTCTTTCAGCCGTTCCATAACCTATATATACCTAACCCTAACTTCAAACTTTTCATAACCCACTCTCCAAACGTTCATCTTCCATTAATGGCGACAATGCAAATCAAACCTCGACACAACTGTGTCGCTCACCTTACCAAATCACCATTTTTGAACAAGTTTGATGCTGCTATTGACTTGATGGTTGATTCCCAATACCGCACAGCCTTTCTCTTGAATCCTACCATCTACCCCGATACCCTGTGCCAATTTTGGACAAACGTCACTATTCATACTGCTGAGAATGATGACACCATCACTCTCCAGTCGTTTGTCAACCAGAAACGGTGGTCATCACTCCTGAGATCATTCGTCAAACCCTAGACCTGAATGATGCCATCTATAGGACCAAATACCCCAAAGGCACCATTGATCTATCTTTTGCCAATCATGGTTATGAGGGTGACCTAAGTGCTACTACCATTCTGAAGAAGCACTTTCATGATGCTGAGCGGCTCATTTTTCACATGATCAATGTCTGTCTTGCTCCCAAAACATCCTCATGGGATCAAATGTCCTCCAGATGGCAACAGGTATTGTACTCTATCCTTGAACATCAAAGCCTAAATTTTTCTGAAATCATATTTTTGGAATTAAAAGATTTGGCAATGAAACCTGTGGCAAATAGATGGATATTATATCCAAGGTTTCTTATGGCCATAATTCTAAATCAATTAAAATCTGATGGTCTTGTCGGGCCTTGGAGTCCCTGCTCTGGTAGTTTGCCAGAGGTATACTCTAGGCAAACTCAACCCACAAATCAAAGAGGCTGCCAAAATGCTAAAACCCAAGCAGAGGGAAAAACCACAGCCTCCACCTCCAAATCTAAAGTCCCCTCCAAACCAAAACCAAAGAAAACCAAAAAGGCTACTCATGGAGTTGAGTCCCCTGATGATGCCCCTGCAGCACAAAGCAGGATGAACCTACAAGTCTTAATCCCCTTGTAGTTTCAATGACTCCACCAGCTGAAACCGCTCAGGTATCCTCTCAACAGGATCCTGATGCAACCAACATTGGGGAAACCACATTACTGGAATCTATCTCACTTGAGAAGATTGCCATTGAAGAGCACCACTCTCCCTAGGTGCAATCCTTTTCACCTCCATCTCCCACTGATACCACCCCTACAAGCCCAACTGCAGTCATTACACAAGTGCTGACTCAACTACATTCCTTTACCCCTCCCAGAAACCTGTTAACACTGGGAAAACCTCAACAGCTGAGGGAGAGGATCAAATGTAGTTGACAACCCACAGCATAGGGATTATAAAGTTCAATCTCCTAGTGTAGATGTGAAGACTAGAACATCTGGTGAGGCTACCTCTTCCCCTGTTTCAACACATGAACAGGATGAAGCAGGTATCATCTCTAAGACCTCACCAGAGGCAACTGCCAATGAAGGACTTGCTCCTGAGGCAGGAAGTCCCTAGTTCCAAGACAAAGGGGCACATGTGATTACTGATTTACACTCAGCACATGTTCATCCTGATTCACTCAGGAGGCCAGTTGATTCAGCTTATACTGATGATGACCTGGGCTTTTTCTTTGAAGTTTTAGCCCAAAACACCATTCTTGAGGCTGAGGTTTGCAGATTAAAAGAACTGCTTGCCAAAATGTCTCAGGAATCAAGTCCATCTGCCCCAATTAACCCACAGATGGCAGCTTCTATTGAAGCTCTCCCAAACACTGAGCCACTCAAATCAAACAAGCCACCAGCCTCTGCTTCAGGCACCATTTCTCAGGGAGAGAACCCCTCTGAGCAAATGGCTGCTGCTTTCAAATCCTCCTTACCTCTCATCACTCCCATAATCACTACAATTGTCCATCAAACCATTGATGAGAGGATTTCCTCAAATCTTAAAACCCTTGTGGATGATGTTGTATCAAAGAAACTTTCTGACATTCAAACCCCTGAACCCAATGCAACCAAAAAGGGGGAGTCTAAGTCAGTGAAAGATGATAAAAGGAAAAGAGTTGAAGAGGAAGAAGCCAAGGAGGAAAATAAAGGCAAAGAGATCATTACTTACAAAAGAAAGAAGAGTGTTGGTGAACAAACTGAGGATGAGAAGAGGTTGGATGAGATGATCAAAGAAGCTGATGAGCAACATAGCAGATCCATGGACAGGATTATTGATCAGCTCTTCAGGCAAGGCTTTGATACTGCCAAACTTGACTCGGAGATTAGAAGGCTTGAGATTCAGGAGATTGAGAATCGATGGGCAGGCTGCAATGAAGAAGAAAGGGAAAGATTGGAGGCTATGATCAGATTCCTATCCAAACACTTGGGAAGACCTATCATTGAGATCAAGTCATGGTCCAAAGATAGCATTTTGGAGATAACCACCAAAATATGCTCCTCTGAAAGCTTCAACAAAGGTCTGATCATAGAAGCTCTGGATGAAGCTGGTGCTGGGAAGAGATCTGACATGGCTAAGTTATCCAAAGCCACCCTCACAAACAAAATGATAAAGCAGCCCTTCAAATCTCCCTTACCAAAACAACCTTCAAAACCAACCTCACAACCAAAACAACCAATCTCAAAACTTCCAAAACAATTACCCTCACAATTTTTTTAATACAACCAACCTCACAACCCTCTAAACCAACCCCTTTACCTAAGAAACCCATTCAATCTACCACCAGTGATGCACCTAAAAGAAAAAGAAGGGTGCTGAGGATGGAAGGGGAAGAAGAAGAGGATGAAGAGGATAATCTGCCAATATCTGCTATTATCGAAATGAAGAAACTTAAGCCTAGGAGTCAATCACAAACAATAACTCCTGAAACTCAAAGGCAAATGGTTAAAGTTAAGATTGAAGAAGAAGAACAACAGAAGCAACATGATGAGCAATTTCTTAAAATGGTTGACAAGGACTTCCCCCAGTCCTCATCTATTCAAGCAATGAAGAAACAAGCTCAGAGGCTGTACACTCTTAGACATACATTCCAACATCAAAGAGAAAGAGTGAGGATTTGGCCAGACCCCAGGGTAAGTTCCAGAATTCACAAGAAGAACATACCAAGTAGATATCATGGCCAAGTGAGAAAGACTTTGAATGTTGCATTTATGTTGGCCATGGTAGTCTCGACCTGGGAAATTATTAAAGAATTCAAGAGAGCACACACCTCAAAATCAACCCCTATGTCTATACTTGAGAACAAAATGATCAAGAAGGGGTTGTTATACAAAAGACTTGAAGATCTTCAAAAGAGTGAACTCCAGTTGCTGCTTGAAGGCTCTCATCCAGATGAATTTGCTTACAGAGAGATAACAACTGTTGAGTTGAAGAATGGGAAGACAGTGAGGTATCTGTCTGAATACTATGGGCCTGAATTCTTCTTTGAGGGAGAAGCAGAAGAACTCACCAAGGAGGAACAAGTTGTTCTCCTTGAGGCCTATGCAAGAGAGTCTTACAGACTCATCAATGGAAAATAGGTTTCATGGTTAGGACAAGACTCTGTGTCCAGTTTCCCTAAGACAGAGTTCCCTTCCATACTTAGCCAATCAAAAGATTAGAAACCTTTTTCCGGCCTATGCTTATATGATTACCTCTGAAGCTGATCAAGAGAGTATTTCTGCCAAAGAATAAGTGGGATCATCAATAAAGTTAAAGGTTTTAGCTGCATTGGTTCAGGGGGAGTTTGTTGGACCAAAAGAACCAATGAGCCTGATCAGAAAAACCTCTAAGTCCCACAGACATTACAACTACTGAAGAAGATCACAACAGCTGAAGACATCAACTGATTACAAAAGTCTGAAGACAAAGTCTGAAAGTAAAGAACTGAAGACAAAGTCTGAAAGTGAAGTACTGAAGACAAAGACTGAAGACTAGAGTGATCAGTAGTTGTCACAACAGCTGAAGTTGTTAACTTCAGTAGTTGTGATGGTTTTTCCTTTTTCAGTACTTGTAATTTTCCTTTCAGTAGTTTATTGTTTCAGTAGTTTTAGGTCAGTAGTTTTATGTTTTTGTACTTAGCATTCTCTGAGATGTGATCAGTTATTGAGAACATTTCAGTAGTTTGCAAGATTTCAGTTGTTTTGTATAATTCTGTTAGATGTCACTATCAAGTGACATCAGCAGACGTCACATTCCTCTATATAAGGGATGTTGACCTAGTTGTATTCTAACCGAAGCATTACGCGTGAATGAAAACGATCCTTTAACAGAAATATTCTCTCTCTATAATTGTTACTGTGTGTTTGCATATTTGTTAGGACCTGGTATTTGAACGAAATACCTAGTGATTAGCATGTTAAACCAACTCAAATAGTGCGGAATCCTATTTGATTGGCGATCCAATCAGTGAGAACACACGAAGAATCAATCAAGAATTGAATCTAACGTTAGAAGTCGATTAGGAATCGATCTAATGTGTTCTGTGAAGCTATGTACAGAGAAACGCCCTCCTGCCGTCGTTTCAGTGAGTCATAGGGCTTTCCCTCAGCTCAGTCTTTTTGGTTCTTGAGTAGGGCGTTCGATTCCGCGAAATGGCGTTTATTAGAAGTGGACAATCGAGTGGTTGTACCCCAAAGGTTCAGGCCGGATTGTAGGAAGTGGGCCCTTGGAGAACGATTTGGGAGGTCTCTGGACGGCTAGGGTAGGAATCGTAATGGTATGAATGCTTACGTTTTTCCACGAATTGGGTCTATTGGTCTATTTATAGGTTAGTATTGTTCAATCGTGCGACTGGGCCATAAGTATGGTTCAGTCGTGCGATTGAACCATGCGGTTGATTCATCCGCACGACTGAGTATTCAGTCGTGCGACTGAGCCAATCTTATGTGTCAATCATACGACTGATCCAGTCTCCTGGTTCAGTCGTGCGATTGAGTCAATCGTATGAAGTTATTCATGCGTGTGGTCCATTCGCATGGGCCATTCGCATGAGAACTTCATTAAGTTAAGTTTGAATGTTTTAATTAATATAACATTATATGTAACCATTTAAACAATCACAAACCCAATCAATTCAATCACGACTCATTAATGAAATATTAAACATTACCATAACAAACAATCCATGTCATTTCATTAATCAATACATATTACATCATAATCAGACAGACAAGATCTATTACATTACAAATCATGATCTAGGGACATACATGCATCAACAAACTCCCCTTGGACCTAGATCTATCTAATCTCTTGTCTTCTGCATAACCTCCTTATACTTCTTGTACTTCTCCTCTTTGGTGACTCCTGCGTGAATCTCAAACGCAAAGCAGAGTCGTATAACGTTTTGGAACTGGAGGGCTTGTACAATATCTTGAGTGTCATAGAACAGTGGCCACTTGTATAATGTATAGACATCATTAGCAGACAAGTTGGTTAGCCACATCGGGTCGAATACCCTGATTGTATCCATTTGGCCCTCTTTATTTAGAACTATGACAGCTTCAGCTGTTCTCCAATCATAGTACCACCATTTGAAGTGTGGAGTGAAGTCCTGTGGCATTTCCCTGAGAGGGATTCTCGACATAGTGCGCGGAGGACTCCACTTCAACACAATCTTGGGCTTGCCAGTAATGGCATCAACCTCAGACCTTCTTATGTACCTAGTAGGCTGTTGGGGTCTGAAGTTAACCCATCTGGTGTGGTACTCCTTCTTAAGGGCAACCTCGAACCAGCCTGACATTTTCTTGGGTCAGCATACAAAAGCTTTAGCTTAGCCAGCTGGTTGAGCTCAAAACCAGGTAGAGTCTTCAGATCATGTGGAAATCTGAAGTACTCTATGCCCTGTTCCCTCTTAACTGCATACGCGTTAAGATCATCAAAATAAGCCCATGCTATAATCCTGCCTGACACCTTGTGGTTTTTTACTCTGTAGAGCTTGGTGTAGGCATCTTTCTTTGGTGCAGCACGTTGGGCTCTCACTTCTTCAAAACAGGCAGCCCACTCAGCCTTTCGAATATCAACGTCATCATTTGAGGCTTGGGCTGTTCCTTCGGCCTTCTCCGTTTCCTGCTCCATCTTGTTCAGTACCTCAAACGTATCACTGACTAGGGACTCACCCAGATTGGGGACCACATTACCCTCGTTGTCAGCATACTGAGGATACTCTTCTGCAGTGATATCTTCGACCTCGACTTCATCAACATCATTTAGCTCTTCATCACTGGTCGAATCAACTGTTGGAGCATCTTTGACAATTTCATCCGGATTGAGTCTGAACATCTCTGCCAGTTGCTCGTTAGATAGGTCATGAATTATTTCCCCTTCTTCAGGGGTATAACTCACAGACCTTCTTACAATCCCTTGCAGATCAAGAATCATGGTTAGTTGAGTCTTGACCTGTTGAAGGGGAGCAATATCAAACTCATCTCTTTGAAAATTTGGATCTGTTTGATTTAAACATTCAACACATAAATCATTAGTAAGTAATCAAAACAGAATTACATTATTCAAAACATTTGTTTTTCAGTACATGATTCAAACACAAAAATAATTAAATACATAAAACATCTAATCTGTACTTTTGTCTTGAATCATGGTCTCATCGCTCGGAGGAGCAGAGGTGGTAGATGACTGGTCCTGTCGATTCTTCGATCTTCGTCTGACCTGAAGCAGAGGACGATGCAGAGCCGATCATAGCCCCATCCCCTCCTTCGCTTCGTCATCATCATCTTTTCCCTCTGTCCTTTCTTCCTCTATCTCTCCTCATCCTCATCATCCTCCTCATCCTCATCATCATCTTCATCCTCGTCATCACCATCTCCATCATCTCCATCACCCTCCTTTATCTTTAAGGGCTCATCCTTTGATCCCTTTAACCGCAGCATGATGGTCTTGTTGGTAGTCTCCAACTCCTCTATACGTTTGGCTGATTGGGCCTGCTGGTCCTGGAGTTGGGACATCTCGACTCTCTGTGCATCCATCAGCTGGGTCTGCTGCTCTATCACCCGAGCCTGCTCTGCCATCTGCTGAGACTGGGCAGCAGTCAGGTCGGTCAGCTGGCGAATCTGCGCAGCTTTCTCCTCATCTGCAGCTAGCAGGCGCATCACCATACGGTTTAGCGCCGACAGCTGTTCCTCTACCCCGATTGGAGGTAGAGGAGATCCATACAAGTGTGAGGACTGGGCTGATGGTCCTGCATGATGTGAGGTGGTGGTGGTAGTGGCTGTGGTGAATATGGGTCGGTAAAATGGTGAAGGTGATGTAGGTGTAAATGGTATGGTGGTGGATGGGAAATGTACAGTGGTGGTAGGTAAGGTGGTGGCTGTGGTAGCAGTGGTGGATGTGGTGGCTGTGGTGATGGGTGGTATGTCAGTGGAGGTGGTAGTGGTGGCTGTGGTGGTGGAAGTAGAGGCTACAGTGGTAACGAAGGTCAGTCGACGCTTCTTCTTCTTCAGTCCATGGGGTTGAGCCATCCTCTTCCTCCTAGTCCCAGTGGAAGTGGATGCTCCCCCTGCAGCTCTGCCCGCTGAACCCGGAGCATAGCTCGGGTCAGTCTCTGTCTCTCTGGAGTCCCGGGTGTTCACCAACCACCCGTAGCCCGTGTTCTGTGGGAACAACCTTGCTTTCCACAGTCCTCGTGAGGGGCTCCTCCTCAGACTCCTCCTCCTCCTGATCACCAACAACAAACTCCTGATAAAAACCGGCCGTCTCAGCAACCTCTCCGGCAGGGGCAGACCCCGGGGGAATAACATCTGAATCAGTGCCTCTAGGTGGAGCAGGCATATCATCCCCGGCGTCTCCGCTATCATCATCATCAGAATCCATCTCTGGGAGGAGCAGCCTCTCATCATCAGAGTCACTGTCCTCATGACGCCATTTGCGTCTGCCTGGCGCCACATACCTCTCGTTGGCCAGGTGGCCAATCAGTCTCTTCACTTGGGGCTTCACCTGCTTCCCCTATAAACTCTCATCCGGCCCAGAGTCGTATCATCCATGATCTCTAAAGCCACTGCATCATGACTCTCTTTGGGCAGATGTGGCAGCTTCTCGTTGAAGATGAGCTGTAAGAACCTGGGGTACATACAAAACCCCTCCTTTCCCTTGGCCTCCAAGTTCTCCACCAAGTAGGAGAATATCATGCTAGAAAAACTGAAGGGGTGGTTCAGCACCAGTGCCACGTAGGCATTTTGGATCTGGTCTGAGAGGTCGTCGAACCCACCCCTCCTCGATGCAACACACTTGAGGATCACGTGTGCTAAGTACTTGTACTGGGGGCTCAGGTTGCTCTTGTTGAGCACACCTGAGTTGATGTCCCCAGCGTACTTTATCCTCAGAAAGCATCCTCGCACTGTCAGTGGATGTAATCTAGTAGGATGATCAGTATCATCCCCAAACTCAGGACCCTCTGGATGTCGGCAGCAGTGATCTCAATATCATGGCCCAGTATAGAGCTCCTAATGCAAGGGCTCACGGGAGCGGTCCACGAGGCATTCTCCCAGAATGCCTGATGCAATGATCTGTATGGCGTGCAAGGAGTGGAGATAGCCTTATGAATCCTGGACCGTCTAAGAAAGGCTATAATGTCGGTAAACTCGGCCCCGTTCCTGGTAGTGTGATCCAAATGAGCACAGATGTTGTGCTTTGGATTTATGGACCATCTCTCTGCCATTTTCCTGAAACACACATGACATAGAACCATTAGTACATAAGACATGAAAATTTGTTCTAAGTGTAATGTTGAAATTCATTCTGATTCATTCGTGCGAATGAATCATGCGAATGAATCATGCGACTGAAGTCAGTCGTCTGTTCTTTCATGCGACTGAACTCATTCTGGTCAATGTGACATGCGATTGGGTTCAGTCTGCTGACTGAGTCTGCGAATGGTTCAGTCGGCCGACTGAGCTCAATCGTATGGTTCATTCGGCCGAATGACCCAATCGCAAGATTCAATCGTGCGATTGGAGTTCATCCGGACGACCAGTCGCCTGTCTCATAGTTCAGTCGCCTGTCGTTCGAATCTTGAACAAAACAAGTGTTTTAACATGGATACCGGTTCAATAGACTCGCATTCTTGTTACTAATAACCTATTAACTTAATTTTAACATTTTGCATAGTTTAAGTAGGTTATTAGGTCAAGTCAGTCCGTTTCTTGTTTTCGTTCGAATATCACCAAATTAGGGTTTCAATCCTCTGATTTCGGTGAAATAAGACTTCAATCTACCTGTATAATCAATAGCGAACGTCAGTGAATCAATAGCAATGAGAAAACAAGGTCTAATGAAATTTTGGCAGCGTAACGGTAGGGTGTGCGATTTGAGGGCGATTTGGGTGTGGTGAATGAAATGCGATCGACTGTGCCCTTTAAATACTAAAGCTGAGTTCAGTCGGCCGACTGGCCTCAGTCGCCCAGTTCATTCGGGCGACAAGCTCAATCGTGCGATTGGCCCAGTCAGTCGCATGCTGTTGACCGACTGAGGTTCAGTCGGTCGACTGACTCAGTCGTGCCTTTCATTCGCATGTTCAGTTGACCGAATGAGTCTCAGTCGGTCGACTGACTCATTCGCCCCCTTCCAATCGGTCGAATGGGCCATTCTGATAAGCCATTCGTGTGAATGGCTCAATCTCATGTCCATTCGTGCGAGTGGAAGCCATTCGCATGGTTGGTCCATTCTCATGGTCCAATCGTGCGAATGGGATACACTTAGTTAATTTTCTGCCATTTTTCCAATTTACATTTAAAACCTTTTAACTCTTGAAATTAACGTTATGAGCCTTTGATCATCTCAGACATGATCATTTTATCTTGAAAAATTTTGATCACCTCAGACGTGATCCTTTTAACCAATTTAGTCACCTCAGACGTGACTCTTTTAAACACTTTGTCACCTCAGACGTGACTGTTTTAAACTTTCAAAGCATGTGGTCATCTCAGACATGACCCTTTTTAGTGAGTTGATCCTTACTGATTTTCCTGATGTAGTCCGACAAACTAACAAACTAAAATTAAAAACTACTAACTAACTTAGAAAAATTTAAACTAATTACTCAAACAAACTTGTTTTTGCCTTTTGTGAGAGATAAATCCTAAGATAGACATCTACGGGATTTGGTTCCGGAATAGACAGCTTCAACTTGGATTGATCACACCTGGACCAATTCAATTTTGGAATCATACAGGCAAGTCAAATCATTTGGGACTTTTATCAAAATCTTTTGATGCTCAATTCTCGGTGTTCATCCAGAGTCGTTAGCAACTTAAGGAAATCATACTGAAACTCTTAGATTGTCACATTGATTTGAACTTTTGAGAATTGTAGCCACAATGATTGTCAATATGTTTGTCCACTTAAATCCATACACAGACTTTTGACACAGACTGGTGACTGATTTAGGTTTAATTATTTCAACTAACATTTGTGGATCCCACACTTATATGGTAATCAACATTCCTCAGGAGCTTTTGAGCGGTCTACGGGTATTATTACAAGAAGAGACTATTCTTAGAGCTTTCAAAGAGAAGCCAGTCCTCAGGTCAGTGCCATCGCACAGCAGAGAGGCGGCAAACAACAATGAATTCTAGAATATCTAGGTTATGCTTATCCTCAGGTCAGTGCCATCGCACAGCAGAGAGGCACACAACCTATCTCCTTGTTAGAGCAGCTTATTTTATTTTACACAAAATGCACCAACAACATAAGTCATTAGCTTTATAGCATTTGTCTTTCATTTTTTCTTTGCTTTGCTCTAATTATGGTCATCCGCACACATTTGTGGCGTTTAAATGCTCATTACCCCTTATTGGAATATTGTTGATTGTGTTAACCAGTGATAAGATGGAAGCCCACAGTCAGTTGAACAACTTAGTTTGATCTTGAGTTCACCAGTCAGGTCTAATCATCTATTGTGTTGAATCTACCGACATATCATTAGTGGTCTAGCAACCTCTAGGTCTACTTTCTTTGTGTTACCTTAGGAGTTACCAGTTTTCTATCATCTTCCCTTTTGTATTGCCTAGACTACACAGACTTATACTTTAAATTTTTGCATCTTTTCAAAACTTAAATTTTTAAAGTCCCTCTTGATTTGTTCCTGTGTACTATCATTTTCCAAAGGTGTTGAATCGGTATCACAGATACGATCTACCTTATATCAGCTATTTCCTCCTTCTCCCTCGTTTTTTTTTAATGTTAACTTGCTGACATATTCTCCCCCTAAAATACTAAAATCATTACTGGTTTAATTATTTTAGGATTTTAATAAACAGCAAAATAACATGAGTTTAAATTAACCAGACGAAAATAAATAAAAAAAAATAAAATAAAATACACTTTAACTAAACTACATCGGACTACACATTATCATCATCAGGAATTACCTCACTTTTCTTTTTAACGCCGTTGACCTCTAGCAAATATTGAAAACGTGGTTTATCAAAGGCTTTAGTATAGAGGTCAGCGCGTTGAAAATCAGTATTAATTTTAACCACATCAATTAAGTTCTTTTCAAAACAATCTCTTATGAAATGGTATTTAATACCGATGTGTTTGGTCTTAGGATGTTGAACCGGATTTTTAGTTACTGCAATTGCAGCAGAGTTATCAACAAAAATAGGAGTAGACGAGAATTTTAAACCGTAATCCCGCATTTGCTGTTGAATCCAGATGATTTGTGAACAGCAACTTGCAGCAGCAACATATTCGGCTTCACAGGTTGACAATGCAACCGATGTCTGCTTCTTACACTGCCAGGTAACTAATCTTCTCCCAAAGAATTGACACCCTGCTGATGTAGACTTGTAGTTCATCTTGCAGCCCCCGTAATCCGAGTCACTATACGCGGTAAGCTCAAAGTCATCATCATGAGGGTACCACAATCCAAGTGTGGGTGTACCCTTCAGATAACGAAAAATCCTCTTGACCCCGATCAGATGGTTGACCTTAGGTTTAGCCTGATATCTAGAACATAAACATGTAGCATACATAATATCAGGTCTTGAGGCAGTGAGATACATGAGGGATCCAATCATTCCTCGGTACATCGTGGCATCTACAAGATCTCCATTCTCATCAGGTGCTATATCGTGATTCGTAGCAAGTGGAGTCCCAGCAGCAGAAGCATTCTCCATGTCAAAGCGACTGAGAATGTCTCCTACATACTTGGTCTGATGTAGAAAGATCCCATTGGTGTCTGATCCACCTGTAACCCGAGAAAGAACTTCATCTCCCCCATAGCACTCATCTCAAACTCTTTCTTCATCACTGCTTCAAACTCTTTGCATAACTCTTCGTTCTTTGAACCGAAGATTATGTCATCAACATAGATCTGTACAAGCAGTAGGTCGCCATCCTTTTCTTTAATAAACAGTGTGCAGTCAATGACTCCCTGCGAAAGCCGTGTTTCACAAGATGAGTCGAGAGTTTCTCATACCAAGCTCGAGGAGCTTGATGAAGCCCGTATAAAGCCTTGTCGAGCTTGTAAACTCTATCCCGATGATAAGGATCTTCAAATCCCTCGGGTTGACTTACATAGACTGTTTCCCTGATTTCCCCATGAAGGAATGCACTCTTCACATCTAATTGGTAGACTTTAATCTTCATGTACGATGCATAGGCAAGGAAGATACGAATGGCTTCCATCCTTGCCACGGGTGCAAACACCTCATTGTAGTCAATCCCCTCGACTTGGCGAAAACCTTGAACCACCAATCGAGCTTTGTTCCTGATAATGACCCCTTGGTCATCCTTCTTGCATTTTAGTACCCATTGGTGCCAATGACTTTAGCACCTTTAGGTCTATCAACCAGAGTCCATACACCTAACTTCTTGAACTGCAGAAGTTCTTCTTGCATGGCACTCACCCACGCCTCATCATTTAGTGCATCACTGACATATTTGGCTCAACCTGCGAGACAAAACATCGATAAGCACCATCATGAATGTAACCCTTCTCCATAACCGAGGCGTAATCAGCTGAGTATAGCTGATTTCGGGTTTGTACTCCTGATCTGACATCCCCAATAACATTGTCAAGGGGATGATAGACGTTTAGTCGTGATCCTGGAGTAGTAGGAACAGCCACCTCAGAACCTAGATTATGAACATGTGGTTCTGCATCTGAGGTAGTTGGAGTTTGAGGTTCCGAAGTCGAAGGTGCATCACTTGTAGATGCTTGTGGACTTTCAGGAACTGGAACCTGTTCCTCCTGACTGTTCTGGTCATCTGCTTCAGCTTCATCTTCAGAGGAGGAGTCACTGTCATCGACTACTCCCCCTGACTGAGTAGATGATTCTCCCTGTGAGCTAGATGGTGTATTCAGGATATCATACATCATCCTAGTAGCTAACTCATCATCCGAGGGAGAGAGAGGGATGTTGAAGGACTTGAAGAATCCATCATAATCGAAGAAGTAGGCGGGTCCTTTGCCTGTAGGTGGTGTGGTATATCTTGAACGTCAACATTACACCACACTTCTACAAGACCCGTTGAGTTGTTGTAAACTCGCTTGTTCGGTATGTTGTATCCTAGAAAGATTCCTTCATCCGCCTTCTCGCTGAATTTGCCTTCTTGTGTCTTCTTCAGAAGTGTGCACGGCGCGCCAAAAGGTTCAAGATACTCCAAATTCGGTTTGCGTCTTTGTAGTAGCTCGTAACATGTCTTTCCGTGGCGCTTGACTATTAGGACTCGATTCAGTGTATAACATGCATTCGCCACTGCCTCATTCCAGAATTGGATAGGCAGTTTCGAGTCCGCCAGCATAGTCCGTGCTGTCTCTATCAAGCTTCTGTTCTTCCTCTCAGCAACACCATTCATCTGAGGCGTGTAGGCAGAAGTGAATTGATGCACAATTCCCTTTTCCTTGCAGTATGCCTCCATCCATTGATTCTTGAATTCTGTCCCGTTGTCTGAGCGTACTTGTCTAACTTTTAGCTTGTAGAGAGATTCCAGTGTGGTTACTAACTCCTTGAATGACTCAAATGTTTCTGATTTGGATTTCAGAAACATTACCCAAGTGAACCTTGAGTAGTCATCAGTGACCACAAAACAGTACAAGTCGCCTGCAATGCTCTTTGTACTGACTGGACCAAACAGATCCATGTGAAGAAGTTCAAGAGGAAGTTCTATTGAATGAACTTTCTTTTCCTTATGAGACTTCTTCGTCTGTTTGCCTTTCTTGCAAGCTACACAAAAGTCAGGAAGCTGGAAGTTCTTGACATTAACTCCTCTTACCAAATCCTTCTGAATCAAATGATTCATCTTCCTTTGACTAATGTGTCCCATTCTCCTATGCCAGGAGATGGAATCCTTCTCAGTAGCTTTAGATAGAAAGCACTGAACCTCATGATCCGTTGTAGCAGCTGTTGACAGATCCAAGACATAAAGGTCTTTATATCTTGAAGCAGTCATCAGAACTTGGTCCTCTGGGATCACGTAGTCTTTCTTCAGCACGTAACACTTCTTGTTGTCGAAGATGACCTTAAATCCTTTATCACAGATTTGGGAAACAGAAAGTAAGTTATTCTGAAGTTGTTGAACGTAGTTCACCTTATCAAACTTAACTTTCTGATTTCCCACTTCTCCCTGAGCTGTGATATAGCCTCCCTTGTTTCCAGCAAAGGAAACATGCCCTCCTTTTATTTGCTTGACGTTTGATAAAAGGGCTCTATTTCCTGTCATGTGCCTGGATGCTCCGCTGTCTACAATCCACGTGTTAGTCTCAGCACTGTATCGAACACCCTGCACATACAAAGTAAATGAATTAGTTTAGGTTAGGAACCCAAGCCTTTACTGGCTTGGGTTTTCCAGAGGCATCACACATCATAAACTCCACCCATTGACCCTTAGAGGGTGAGGGTAGCTCAGGTTCCTTCTTGTCATCAGTATCAGACACGCAGGATGACTTCTCTTTCCATAAGCCAGATTTGTGCAATGCCTGTTTATGATAAACAGTCGTCTGGCTTACAGGTTGGACTTTAGGTTCACTAGCTCTTCTAGGTGGAGTCAGAGAACTCCTCTTAGAAGACCTAGGCTTAGAGTCCTGAAGATCAATCTTCTTCCTAGGTGTCTGATAGAAAGGACAATAGGAAGCAATGTGTCCACATTCTCCACAGTTGTAGCATGACCGGCTATCAACTTTATGAGTAGACTTTCTTTGTGGAGAAGTGCGTGACACTCTAGTAACATCAATCACTTTAGGTTTTGACTCTTGTGTGTTAGATGTTTTCTCTGGTTTAACAAAATTAACTGGTTTAACCTGTTTAACATCTTTCTCTTTTTGGTTAACTGGTTTTTGACTTGAAGCATGTGAAAAATTAACATTTGAAGTCCTTTTAGGTTCTGATTTGACTCTGTTTGACCCTGACTTTAAGTTAACTTTTCAAATTCATTTTCCAGATTAACACAAGGCAATTTACCCTTTGCCTTTGAAGTGGCCTCCTTTTGTTTGTGTCCAGATTCAGTAGATGAACATGAGGTATCTGGATCACTAACAAGAGGAGTAGACACCACGTGATCCTTGATGGGGTTATTATTTACTGGTCTAGTCTTAGTGTTCATCAAGGTCTCAGGTGGTGGTGGAACCACTTTGTAACCAATCCCTCCCCGTTATTCCTTTCTCTCACTAAGTGTTGAACTATGTGTGAAGAACTAGTCCAACTATGCAGTTTCTGTTTTAATGAATTTACTTCTACTTCTAGAACTGCCTTTTGCTTCTTAGTGTCTTCTAGGGAGTTTAGATAGTACCTAATGTCATTTGCTTGGTTAAAGGCAACTACTTCGGTTTCCCTAAGCTGTTTAGTCAATAGGTCTATCTTTTTTATAACTATGCTCATTTTGTTTTAGTACTCTATTAGCCTCAGTGCACAGTTGTAAATCTTTTACTAAGTTATCATTATGATCTAATAACCTAGCAAATTTTCATCTATGCTATTCCTAAAAGTATCACAATCAGAACAAGCATGATTATTAAACATTTGGTCAGTAGTACTTACCTGAGTTGGTTCAGAAGAGCTAGCCATCAACGCAGCATCAGATGTCTCTGGTTCTGGTGATTCTGTCTTTTCTGTCTCTGACGTGGAAGTTTCTCCTTTGGCTTGTAACTGACCTCGGCTGCAGTTGCTTCTTCACTATGTGACATCGCTATCTCAACTGCTAGATCACCTTCACTCGCAGAATCATCATCAATATCTCTACACTGGCAATTTTGATTCTCCTGGTGAGACAAACCTAAAGCTCCAATCCTGTCCTTCATCATCATGAGCAGTCAAGGCTTTGGATCCTTGTTTGATGAAGTAGAACTGGAAGCTTGCTTGTCTTGGCGAGTAAAGGACGAGAACGGGTTCCCATTACCCGTCTTCTTTGGCTTGACACATTCTTTTGAAGTGCCCCTTCTCTCCACAGTTGAAGCAGGTCACTTTGCTCTTGTCAAAGCCAAATGTGGTATCCTTAGTAGCTACCAAGTTCTGTCCAGTCTTTTTAACAAACTTCTTCGCCCTTCGGACAGCACTAGCTAAGGCCCACATTATATCCATCCTCTCAAGCTCCATTTCGTCCACCTGCTCGTAGTCCTCATCTGCCAGATGGCAGTTTCCAATCTTCCCGGCAACAAGTCCATCATATGAATGAACCACTGCAGCTAAAAGATCCATATGCTCTCGAGCTACTTCCACAGTCACATTACCGAGGTTCTCGGTCTTCAGTTTGGTAGCACTTGCTTCTGATCCAATATAGTGGGTACAAGACGACCCTGACGTGTCTGATCCAGAAGGAGAAGCATGTGAAGGACCTGACGAGCTAGACACAAAAGCAGTCTGGAGAGGCGCTCCAGATGTCTTAGCTTGAGGGTGGCGTTGTATAAAGCTGGATTTTGTGTGTACGAAGACTTCTGCGCTCTGTACTTCATCCTAGTGCTTCTTCTCGCAACTTAAGAATGAAGTCATTAATATCCAGCTTTACAAGCATTCCATTCTGTCTCAGGTTAGACACGAATGAAGCCCACTTATCAGGCAATCCGTCTGCGAAGTTACTCACTTTCTCTTCCATGGTCGTTTCCACTCCATGTGTATGCAGTTCGCTCATCAAGTGGTAGAATCTATCTATGACATCGTCTAAACTCTCGTTACCAATCGATGAGAAGTTATCGAATTCCTTCTTTAACTCCTTTGCCTTGATTGCCTTCAACGAAGCATTCCCATCATACCTCTTCTCTAGCTCATCCCACAGTTTCTTGGACTGCTTATTCTCTGAATACTGGTGGAATATGTCTTTGGGGATAGACTGAGTGATCAATGCATAAACCCTTTTCTCTGCATTGTACTTGACTTTCTGTGCGTCCGTCATCCCACCTAACGTTAGCTTAACTCCATCAGCTCCCACCGGTGTACTATAACCAATCTCAATGGCTTCCCACAGATTAGGATCTACTCCATTGAGGTAGATCTCAAAACGTTGTTTCCAGTGGGGAAACTCATCTAAAGTCAAGAGCTTTGGTGGTTTATTGTGATTACCCACCTCACTCTCAAGCAGCAGCAGGTTCTGTATCCTCGAGTCCTTCCCAGCAGTAAAGGCTGACATCTGATCTTCCATGGCGAATAACTTAGAATCTAATCAAACAAACTTCCACTGATGCGACTGAAGGATGCGAATGGTCTAATCGTGCGTATGAACTCTGCGACTGGTTCAATCGTGCGGCTGAACTGGGCGATTGGTTCAGTCGTGCGAATGAATCTGGGCGTATGAGCTATGCGAACGAACGGTTCAGTCGGCCGAATGAAGGTGCGACTAGGTCCAATCGTGCGAATGAGCAATGCGAATGGAGTCCAGTCGTGCGAATGGGTCACTCGTGCGACTGAAGCTGCTGTTTTGCGAAATTTTCTAGGTTTGACGGGTTTCAGCCGTAAAAATTCGAAATTTCACAAGTCCTAATCGCCTAAGTCCGTAGAAACCAAACTTCGATGAGCAGGGAACGTCCAAGATCACTTTTGACACCAAAGATTGCGTTTTTAGTGCAAAAACACAAACTTTTATGCAATCTTGATTGAATCAACACGTAATCAAGAGCCAAAGCTCTGATACCACTTGTTAGGACCTGGTATTTGAACGAAATACCTAGTGATTAGCGTGTTAAACCAACTCAAATAGTGCGGAATCCTATTTGATTGGCGATCCAATCAGTGAGAACACACGAAGAATCAATCAAGAATTGAATCTAACGTTAGAAGTCGATTAGGAATCGATCTAATGTGTTCTGTGAACTTGGAGAACGATTTGGGAGGTCTCTGGACGGCTAGGGTACGTCTGGAATCGTAATGGTATGAATGCTTACGTTTTTCCACGAATTGGGTCTATTTATAGGTTAGTATTGTTCAATCGTGCGACTGGGCCATAAGTATGGTTCAGTCGTGCGATTGAACCATGCGGTTGATTCATCCGCACGACTGAGTGTTCAGTCGTGCGACTGAGCCAATCTTATGTGTCAATCATACGACTGATCCAGTCTCCTGGTTCAGTCGTGCGATTGAGTCAATCGTATGAAGTTATTCATGCGTGTGGTCCATTCGCATGGGCCATTCGCATGAGAACTTCATTAAGTTAAGTTTGAATGTTTTAATTAATATAACATTATATGTAACCATTCAAACAATCACAAACCCAATCAATTCAATCACGACTCATTAATGAAATATTAAACATTACCAATAACAAACAATCCATGTCATTTCATTAATCAATACAAATTACATCATAATCAGACAGACAAGATCTATTACATTACAAATCATGATCTAGGGACATAAATGCATCAACAATATTCATTATCTTCTTGCTTGAATTCGATCTTATTTTGTTATATTCCGCTGCAAAATTCAAATCTAATTGATCCGATCCTATCAATATAAACTACACAGCTTCGTCATTTCCGTCAATCAACAAACGAGCCAAAGAGATAATCAACAACATTTAATTTTCAGAAGCTATTTGGAGAATTTAAATCAGATAAGAACCTTTATATTCTTTCAACCATTGCTTTTAATTTTCAAAATTCATGTTTATTAAGCACTTGTATGTATTTGAATATGTACTGGTGTTTGTATAGATGATTGGCATGTTTTTCTTTGTTTCTTTGAGATTTAATTCTTTGTATTTTTATGTTCATTTTCTTATTTATAACTGTAAGTTCCTATTTTTGAGAATGGACAATGATAACAATATCAATGTTTGGTTAAACCCGTAGAGATTTTTTAAGCATAATATAAGCTATGAATGATGATGATAATAGGTCAAACAATTATAGAAAACGTCTAGTTTTAAGGAGGAAGAATATGATGAACACACAAACATAATGAACAGACGTAACCGTTGTTGTTACGCATACGTAACAACGCTACTATAATGCATACGTAACAACGCTACTGTTACGCTATTATGTAAACACAATTTACTAGTTTGTTCATTTTTTGCAGTAGTTTTTTAAAAGTAAAGATGATA